>CM076570.1:772327424-772584508 GCA_034641835.2 Pinus albicaulis
TTTTTATGTGAAAAATCGAATTGTTTAAAAGGGGGGGGGGTTTCATTTTAGTTTTTATTGTTTGTTCACTGTTGAGAGAGCGAGAGCAAGAGTTGAGAGAGCAAGAGTTGAAGGAGAGCGAGAGCAAGAGTTGAAGGAGAGCAAGTGCCAAGGAAGGAGAGTAAGGAGCAAGGCAACAGAAGAATTGCAAGAAAGAGGTAGGCCTTCTAATCCAATTTAGTATTTTCTAGGATGAATTTGTAGATTGTTCAATTGTTTAAAAATGAAAACTTGAATTTTTCTTGAATGTTGCATTTTATTGGATTTAAAACTTAAAAAATGAATTGTTTTTTCCTATGTTGCATTTCCTATTCCCATTTGGCATTTTTCCATTTGTTTTGCAGGCTAGAAACTTGAAACTTGTTTCCATCATGGCTATATGGCTAGGAATTTTCCTCGTGTTGGTTCCTTTCTTTGTGATAATGGTGTTGGAGAGTGCTAGAAGAAAGAGGCAAATCAGAGAAGAGGAGGATGAAGAGGAGGGTTATGGTGGATCTGAAGAAAATCCTGAAGAGGAGGAGGATTATGCTGAGGAGGAAGTGGGGAGTGGAGAACCTGAGAACATAGATTCCCCAACTAAACAAGACCAAACTCCTTTGTGGAAATATGTTCAGAAAATGGAAGGAGGGAAAGGTGGTGGAACCACTAAATTTATTTGCCCCCATTGCAACAGAGAATACCATGGTTCATACACCCGTCTGAGAAGGCACCTTTGTGGGATAATGCCAGGGGATGGAACTAAAAATTTTGGAATCAAAGTTTGTACTTTTGTGCCAGCACCACAATGAGAGATATATAGGAAGGAAGAGGTGGTTGCCCTACAGAGATCATCTAAAAGATCTAGGGGTTTCGTTGATTCAGGCCCAACACATCATGGACAAACAAGTTCAACTTCCACCCATGCCAGTGGTTTTGGAAGCAGTGGCACTGGATTAAGGTGTAGAACCATATCCAATTTCCTAGACGAAGGGTGTAGGAATGATGTGGATTCAAAAGTTTACCGGTTTCTATATGCATGTGGGGTGCCATTCAATGTTCTTCGCTCACCTTATTGGCATGAAATGGTTTCTGCCATTAATGATGCCCCCAAAGGATACAAAATCCCTGGGTATGACAAAGCCAGAACCGTGGGTCTTGATCACGAAAGAGCTAAAATAAAAAATTCTTTGGCTAGAATGACAAGTTCGTGGAATGAGCATGGGTTGTCCATTGTCTCTGATGGATGGACCAATGTAAAAGGAAAACCATTGATAAATGTTTTGGCTGTGTCGGTTAGTGGTGCAGTCTTCCTGGCAGCTTATGATTATTTAGAGAAATTCAAAACCGGCATTAACATTGCAGAACCATTACTTGATATAATTGAAAAGACTGGGCCATACAATGTCATACAGGTCATCACTGATAATGCTGCTAACTGTAAGGCAGCAGGAGTAATTATTGAGGATAAATACCCCAACATTTTTTGGTCTGGGTGTTTGGTTCACACAATGAACCTTTTGATGCATGATATCATCAAAAACAAACAACCTCAATTCAAATGGCTTGGTGATTTGTACAAGAGAGGTAAAAAAATGATAAAATTTATTACAAATCATAGCAATACCCATGGGCTTTTCCGTACTCACTCCAAATTGGAGTTGTTGAAAATAGCAAAAACTAGATTTGTTAGCTATTACCTCACCTTCAGGCGCCTTTTGAAGGTAAGAGAGTCATTGGCTGCAATGGTATCAAGCCCACACTGGCAGCTCTTAAAGGACATGGCGGCAACAATAGTTGACAGGCAAGGTTTTGAACATGTGGAGGAGACCGCCCTTGACCATCTGTTTTGGGCACATATGAGGGAAATTGTGAGTTTTACCAAGCCCATTTATAACATGATTCGCTTTGCGGATACTAATAAACCAGTGATTGGAGAGGTTTATGAGCAGATGGATAGCATGTTGGGGCAAATAAAAGATATTGTTAAGGATAATGATCCCAACTTGTATGCTATGATTCATGACTGTGTGTGCACGGTGGAATAAACTCAATGTTCCACTACATGCTTTGGCATATATCCTTACGCCAAAATATTACTCTCCATCTTGGTTGGGCCAACCTGCACCTGGAGGTGGGGTTAGGGTGAAACCTCACACAAATCCAGAGGTACAAGAGGGGTACATGAAGGCATTGGACAAATTGGTACCCGACAGGGAAGAGTGTGCTAGATTGCGACTTGAATTAGGCAAATACTTCAGTTGCACTGCTAACTTTGGTTCTTTCCATGCAATGGAAGACAGGGACAGATTTGATGCTCTCACATGGTGGGAAGCATATGGCGGCATGGGACTTTTGCCAAAGTTGGCTAAAAAGTTCTCTCACAGGTTGTGAACACTTCTTCTGCAGAGAGGTGTTGGAGCACCTACAGCTTTATACACAATGTGAGAAGAAACAGGCTGAATGAAAACCGAGCTGAAAGCTTGGTTTATGTGCATTATAACTTGAGGTTGTTGAGCCATTACTGTGATCGGGCAAATGAGGATCAATCATATAGAGTCTGGGACAACAACCCAGAGGATGATAATTTGGAGGACGACACGTTACATCTGGAAGAATTGGAAGTAGAACTTTATAGGGATGATGATGAAGCATCAGCAGCACCTCCACACACAGGCCAGTCCCACCATCTACTGGTAGCAGTGCGGGTGCCAGTGCTAGTGCCAGTGCCAGTGCCAGTGCCACTCCTCGATATCACACTGTTGTTCCTTTGCAGATCCAGCCTCCACCTTCTAGTCGTGGTCGTGGTACTCCTGAGAGTACTAGAAGACCAACACTTCCTCGTGGCTCACAAAAATTAGACATTTCTCGTGGGCGTGGCAAGGGGCCAGCCAGATAAAATAGATTTTTTGTTTACTAGTCTTTTCTATTTGTTGTTGACAGTTGAACAGTTGAAACTTGACTCTTTCTGATTTCATATATTTAATGACAATTTAAGTTTGAAGTTTGAATTTGAAAGGTGAAACTTTGAAGTTGGCATTTATAAGTTTAATGTTTACAAGTCATTATGAATTATGAATATGATGCTTCATGAAAGTTATATGGTGATCAATGAATCAATGATGATAAATGTTATATAATATCAACGATGATAAATGTTATATATTGAATTTTGAAATCAATGAATCAATGATGATAAATGTTATATATCAATGATGATAAATGTATATTGAATTTTGAAATCAATCAATCAATGGTGAAAAATGTTAGATATTGAAATTTGAAATCAATGATGATAAATGTTTTATATCAATGATGATAAATGTATATTGAATTTTGAAATCAATGAATCAATGATGATAAATGTTAGATATTGAAATTTGAAATCAATGATGATAAATGTTATATATCAATGATGATAAATGTTATATATTGAATATTGAAAGCTTGAAACCTTCAGATTGATGATTTGCGAGACTCAAGAGTCAATATGTTGTATGCTTCCAACTCGTGGGCGTGGTTGATGAAGATTATAACTTCTAGATGATTGATGTTATATGATTCAATCTATGTTTTTATGTTTTTAATGTCTAATTCATCATTCTACATGTTTTTGTTGACATATATGCATCAAAATATAAAAAATATAAAAAATAAAAAATATATATATATATATATATATATATGCTCCTGAAAACGCTCCGGACCGGAAGCTTTTAAAAATGGCGCTCCGCGCTTCGCTCCCGCTCTCGCTCCCGCTCTCGCTCCCGCTTCCAAGTAACCTTGGGCTGGCTATAGGGTTGTTTCATATGCGTTAAGGGTTGGGAGCTAGGCAGAGAAGGCTACAAGGATTGGGCACAAAACATAGTTGTTTAGAAGGTTTTTGGTGGAGTTTTTGAGGGGTTCGTTACCCTACAACAATTGTTGTGCTAGGCCGCAGGCCATAGCCAGCAGTTGGGCCACCTTAATGGCTGTGTTTAGGGTGAACAAGCAGAGAAAGGGGCATCATAGGTGTGGAAGGGCATACCCTTGGAGGACTGCAACTTTTGAAGGGTTGCTTGCTGAGTTGCGTGGAGGAGTAGGGCTGTAGGTGATGCGCTAACCAAAGGTGCAACAGTGTAGCATGGTGTAACAATAGCGTTTGTGGAGGTGTATTGGGTCAAGGTGTGACCAGATTAGATCAGTTTGTGGAGCAACCTGTTGATGCCAAGTAGATGACCTTCCGTGGTGGTGAATTGTCATCTTAGGAGTAGATTCAACAGTGATTGGATTGGGTGCCACAGGTTTGTTGGAGGGAAACGTGTTGGCTACCCCAAGTAGCCCTAGACGAGCTATCTTGAAGGACGAAGAGTAGCTGAAGATTGGGTAAAGATAGGTGCCGAAGTGCAACACTGTGAAGGATGAAAGTTGTTGCTAGCCTGGCATATTGGAGCTTGGGAATTAGGCCTACCCAGAGAGCACATTGGATCAGCCCATGTACACTCTACAGATGGACATGCAACAGTGTTAGGTGGCAGCTCTCCTGGAGTCTCGATGTGTAGATGCCTCGATGGACTAAGGAACTACTAGTGAGCAGTACGAGTGCAAAGGACCGGTAGGGAAAGATATGACATAGAAAAGCTGCAACCAAGTTTGTCATTGTATCTTGTATACCATAGAATGTTGTATTATTTAGATTTGGTTTAATATAACAAAGATTGGTGGTTGTACATTATTGTACAATTTTTTTTAAAACTGTGCATATTGTGCATATGTGATTTGCTACTTTATATTTTCCGTTGTGCAAAGTAGTTCACGGTTGAGATTCTTGGTTTGTTTGCGTCAGTGCTTTAAGACTCTAACCTAGACCCAAGGTCATGGAAATTTAGCATGGTATCAGAGCGTGTCTGAGCTATTTTCGAAATCAGTAAGTTAGAGTTTGCGCAACAAAGTACAACTTGAGAGTGAGTTGATCACATTGTGAGTGAAGGATTCACTACAATGTCGAAGTTCCAGGTAGGTCTTCAATTTGAGGACAGGTTGGAAGGGTTGTCCAACTATACTCCTTGGAAGTAAAGGATCAAGTTGGTCATGCAAGTCAACAGGATCTGGGAGTTTGTTAAGAAAGAGATCAAGAAGCCAACCGACCCTAAGGAGCTATAAATATGGGAAGATTTGGATATGAAAGCGAGGTTGATAATCCTTGATGGTGAGAGGGATTTCTTAATACCTCATTTGTCTGGGAAGAACAATGCACATGAGATGTGGATGGCTCTTCAAAATTTGTTCCAAAATAAGAACGAGAATCATGTATTGGTATTGCAAGATAAGTTGAAGTCCACCAAGATGATAAAGGGTGAAGGAATGACTTCGTATCTGACGAGGTTGTCTCAGGTTTGATATGAGCTTGCTGTCGTCGGTGTCAAGGTTTCAGATACAAAGATGGTAAGTTTTGCTTTGAAAGGGTTCATGGAGGAATGTAAGTCCTTCATCAAAGGAATCATTGACAAGGAGAAGCTGTTAGATTGGAATAGATTGTGGGATGATTTCATTCAGGAAGAGTTGAGAGACGAGGATCTTCAGCCATCAAGGAAGGCAGATGAGGATGTGGCACTTGCAGCGAGAATGAAGGGTAAGTCAAAGAAGGACTTGAGTAAAATCTAGTGTTTCAACTATGGCGAGATGGGTCGTTATTCGTCAAGATGTCCATTGAAGATAGGAGATGATGAGAAATGGAGAAGGAAAGGAAAGCAGATTGTCGCTTGAACAAAGATAGATGATCTCTCCAGGAGATTGGAAGAGGAGTATTTCTCTATGATTTCTCATTTCTCGCAGGGTACTATCTGAGAGGATGGACGGTACATGGGCAATGGTGCGACGAAGCACATGACAGGGTCATAGGAGGTTTTTTGAGACTCAAGCTTGTGAAGATTTCAAATCTAAAATACTACTGTAGTGATAGATTTGTTTCGCCTACTTATTATTATGATAACTTATTTACGAATTTCTTTCAGTAAATTTTGAAATAAATACAACTGCAGTAATCATTTAACTAGAAGCAGAGAATAGAACTGAACACATATAACGCAATAGAAACAATCACATGTACATAGTTATTTTTAGACAATTGTCCCCGGAAAAACCCAATGCGGGAAAATCGGTGCACCAGATGAGGGTTTGTATTATTCTTCAACAATGTAAATCTTTTCCAAGAAATAGACGGGTAGATCTCTTAAGAATACACCCGAGATAAATTATCTGAATCCTCTGGAAGAATTTATGACACCTGGAAAACACCCTAACTCCCTCTGCGTCACTTTGCATGATTCTTTGCGCAGTCCCTACGCTGGACTGCATCACTCTGCGTGGGCACTTAGTGTTGCTGCTCAACGATGTCCTCTGTGGCTCTTTGCATCCTCCTCTTGCCTTTCTCTATCACTGCTGACTTCCCCTTCCTTCTTCTGCCTCTGTAACTCTACCCTACAACTCACCTTCTGAAATCGAATTCTATTCCTTCAGAATCGATTTCCTTCGGTGTATGCCTGACTTGCTTTCCAAATGACCCTCAAGCCTTCTCTTATAATCCTCTCGTTGATGAATCAACGACCCAGATTAGATCTCTAATCAATGGCTAAGATTAAAACATGACTTGATCTTTGTTTTCTAGAAGATTCTAACTCTGTTTTATTAATACCCTTTAATTATTTAATTTCCCTAAGTCTAGACTTAGGGTCCTCATTAAAATAATTAATTATTCTAATAGAACATGAACCGAGTGGAATTTCCATAAACGGTTTTTGGGTTTTTTGGAATATTGATGTCCAAGCATGCTCACAAATTTTTGGACTTAGAACACTTTCCAATGCTACAAAAATCAACACTCCCTCTTAGCGAGGAAAGTGTTCTAGCAAAATGCCAACTGCATCTGCTATGACCTGAAGCATCTACTGCGCTGCTGATGTATTGGTTGCTGCCCTCTGTACTGCTACCCTTGATACCATCATTGTCACTGCCTCATCTGTATTGCAACTCCCTCTGAATTTCGAGCCTATCCATTCCTCCTACTGGAATGGATTCTTGACCATCCCCATCTTTTCTCTAAGTGTGAGGACATCTGCCACTTGTTCTCCTATAGGAATATACTTCAATTATACAGGTCCCTGTTGGACATAGTCTTTGATGAGGTGACACCTGATGTCAATGTGCTTCGACCAACCATGAAACACAGGATTTTCAAAGAGCTTGATGCAACTCTGATTATCACACAAAATGCTGGCCGCTTCCATCCTTTTCTTGAGTAGGTTCATGAGAAACTTATGAAGCCATATGGCCTCACACAAAGTTGTGCTACCTGCCATATATTCTGCCTCGGATGAGCTCAACGCGACAAATTTTTGTTTCCTACTGCACCAGGAAGTCATTCTTGATCTGACACTGGAACAGTACCCACTGGTACTCTTCCGATCTACTGGACTTCAAGCCCAGTCTGCATCAATGAACCCACTCAATTGGATGTCATTGCCCTTGGTGTACCTCAACCCAAGCTCGATTGTCCCCCTCAAGTACTTCAGAACATGTTTGGCTGCTGCCCAATGAGCCCTCCTTGGTTCTACCATGAACTGGCTGAGGGTATTCACAGTAAAACTGATGTCTGGTCTAGTATTGGCCAAGTACATCAACAATCCTATGAGCTGCCTATACAAGGTAGGATCGGCCTCATCATCCTCGGACGTATCGATTTTCTTCCAGTTTGTGATCATTGGGGTAGCCATGGGTCTACAGTCCTCCATCTGAAATCTCTTCAGAATCTCTGTAGTATATATTCATTGCCCAAGGAAGATTTCTCCCTTATGCTGCCAAAATTCCAAACCCATAAAATAGTGCATCCGCCCACGATCCTTCATGTCGAACTCTGTTGCTAGATTTTCCTTGCAGTCTTTGATGAGCCTAGATGATCCAATCAGAAACAAATCATCTACATATAGCACCAATATTAGAGGCTCATCCCCTACTCTCAGATAGTAGAGATTGGGATCTACGTCACTCTTGACAAATCCCATCTTTTGCAGGTAGAAGTCAATTTGACCATACCAAGCTCTAGGGGCTTGCTTCAATCCATACAAGGCTTTCTTAAGCCTGCACACATGAGTTTTCTGCTCATGTGTCTCAAAGCCCTCAAGTTGTTCTATGTATAATTCCTTTTCTATCACCCCATTCAAGAACGCAGTTTTGATATCCATCGAGTGAATCTCCCATCCCATCTGCGCTGCAAGGGATATGACGGATCTGATTGAAGTATACCGAGCTACTGGGGCAAAGGTCTCTTCATAGTCTATCCCTTCCTTCTGAGCATACCCCTTAGCTACAAACCTGGCTTTAAATTTCTCTATATTGCCATCTGCAACATATTTGATCTTGTAGATCAATCTCAAACCTATAATCGATCTATCAAAAGGTCTAGGAACTATTTCCCAGACATCATTTGTCATGATGGAGCTGTACTCCTCCACCATCACATCTACCCACACCTAATGCTAAGATGCCCCTTGAAAACTAGAGGGTTCTCCAACCTGTGCCACCAATGCCTGGTACCTGTCTGGTTTTCTGCGCTGCCTCTTCACATTTCTAGGAGCTCCAACAAACTTCTTTGCATCCCTCAGAGTTTGTTGTAGTTCTCTGCTCGTCCTTCCGCTGGTGGTGGGTGGATTACCAACTCTCCTTCTTGCACTTCCTTGGGAAAGATATCCTTAAGATCCTTGTGCCTTGGAGAGGCACTAGAGCCATCTTCCGCGGGTCGTTGTGGTTGGACCAATGGATCCTCCTTAGACTGCGTAGCTGAAGACATTTCGCGGCATTTCCTGAAGGCTCTTTCCTCCATGAACTTCACGTCCCGTCTCACTACTATCTTCTTACTCTCAGGAATATAGATGTGGTAACCCTTTGCATTCTCGCTATATCCCACTAGACATCCTTTCTCTGTAGTCTGATCCAACTTCCTCCTCTTCTCATCGGGTACAAGGCAATATGCTATACTACCAAATATCCTAAAGTGGCTCACTTCAGGCTTGCTGCCAGTGAACACGCTCTCAGGAGTGACTTTATCCAATGCATTATGAGGAACCCTGTTTTGCACATACACGGTTGTATTACAAGCTTCAATCCACATGAATTTGGGCATGTCTTGATCATACAACATTGCCCTTGAAACTTCTACAATAGTCATGTTTTTCCGTTTTGCGACTCCATTCTCCTCTGGATTATACAGACCGGTCCATTCTCGTTTAATGCCTTCCTTTGCGCAGAACCTTGTGAAGTCCTTATCAATGTACTCTCCACCATTGTCTGATCGCAATGTCTTGATCCGCTTTCCTGTTAGATTCTCCACGAGAGCTTTAAACTCCTTGAATCGGTCAAAGACCTCGTCTTTGGTCTTCAAAAAGTAGATCCATGTCTTTTTGGAATGGTCATCGATGAAGGTGACAAAATATTTTGCACCACTAAAAGCATTCGTGGACATTGGTCTGCAGATGTCCGAGTGTATCAATCCCAACACACTCTTGGCCCTATTGTTGCTTCTAGGATACGCTGCGTTGGCATACTTTCCTAATACGCACCCTTTGCAGACATCATCTCGGTTGGTGCTAAGTTGTGGAGATCCCGTGACAGTCTTCTTGAGAATTTTCAAGGCTCCATGATGTAGATGCCCCATTCTTCTATGCCATAACTCATTCAAATCTTTCTCATTAGTACTGTCTATCAGAGCCATTGGGGACTTGAGCTGTAACTTGAGTTTGTGGCTCCTGACTCCAATTTGTGCCCTCTTTTTCCAACTTGGGTGTTTGACGTAAATTTTGTTGCCAATAAATTAAACGTCGTAACCTTTGTTCTGAAGCTGAGACACATAGAGTAAGTTCATCCCCAACCCTGGTACATGCAGCACATTCGTGGCTTGAAGCTTGTTGCCAGCTTCTGTTTGAAATATTATGGTGCCTCTTCCAACAGGGGTACATTTTACCTTATTTCCCATAGTGATTTGAAAATTCATTTTCTCCTCCTGGTAGCTTTAGAAGCATTCTCGAACTCCCGTCATATGAGCAGATGCTCCACTGTCAATATACCAGATCTTTGGAGAGGCCATGCTTGATACGCAAGAAAATTCCTCTTCTAGTTTGGATGCTAGAACTAAGATGTCATGATCCCTCTGTTCCTCCATGCATTTCGGAGAACTGCGTGAACCCTTCCAAGCTGTTGCTGCATCAATGTCGGATCTTTGTTCCATTGCAGAATCTTCTCTTTCGTTACTTCGTCTTTCACTTTGATACCATGTGAAAATTTCAAATTTGAAATACTACTGCAGTAATAGATTTATTTCGCCTACTTATTATTATGATAAGTTATTTACGAATTTCTTTCAGTAAATTTTGAAATAAATACAATTGCAGTAATCACTTAACTAGAAGCAGAGAATATAACAGAACACATATAACGCAACAGAAACAATCACATGTACACAATTATTTTTGGACAATTGTCCCTGGAAAAACCCAATGCGGGAAAACTGGTGCAGCAGATGAGAATTTGTATTATTCTTCAGTAATGAAAATCTTTTACAAGAAATAGACGGGCAAATCTTTTAAGAATACACCTGAGATAAATTCTCTGAATCCTCTTGGAGAATTTCTGACACCTGGAAAACACCCTAGCTCCCTCTGCGTCACTCTCCATGATCCTCTGCGTAGTCCCTATGCTGGACTGCGTCACTCTGCGTGGGCACTCAATGCTGTTGCTCAGCACTATCTTTTGTGGCCCTCTACGTCCTCCTTTTGCCTTTCTCTGTCACTGCTGACTTCCCCTTCCTTCTTTTGCGTCTGCAACTCTGCCCTGCAACTCTCCCTCTGAAATCGAATTCTATTCCTTCAGAATCGATTTCCTTCGGGTACCGAGTGTGTGCTCGGCTTGCTTTCCAAATGACCCTCAAACCTTTTCTTATAATCCTCTCGTTTATGAATCAACGACCCAGATTAGATCTCTAATCAAAGGCTAAGATTAAAACATGACTTGATCTTCGTTCTTTTGAAGATTCTCACTCTATTTTATTAGTACCCTGTAATTATTTAATTTCCCTAAGTTTAGACTTAGGGTCCTCATTAAAATAATTAATTATTTTAATAAAACATGAACCAAGTGGAATTTCCACAAACGGTTTCTGGGTTCTTTGGAATACTGATGTCCAAGCCTCCTTACAAATTTTGGGGCTTGGAACACTTTCCAATGCTACAAAAATCAACCTAGCTAAATGGGACTCGAAGTTGCACGTTGTGTTGGGCAACAAGAGGTAGTTGGAGATCTAAGGATCAGGATTTATGCCATTCAGGATGGAGACAGAGGGTATGATGCGGGTCCAAGATATACTGTTTGTATCAGGACTTGGATATAGTGTGATTTCTGTCACGATGATGGAGAGGAAGGGGTTTGAGGTCTTGTTCTAGGATGGGAAGGCAAGACTCAAGCCTAGAGGCTCTAACTCCAATGGGATTGTGCTTGGAGTTGGGGAGAATGGTCTCTATAGGCTGACGAGCAAGCCTGAGGATCATGGAAAGAAGCAGGGGCAGGTTAAGGTTCCAGAGAAGCAGGAGCAGGTGTAGGTGTAGGTGTAGACTTCAGAGGAGAAGGTACAGGTTCACGAGAAGAAGGTATACTTTTCCGAGAAGGTCCAAGTTCCAGAGGCTCAGAGGGAGTCGAGTTCTAGAGGGAGTTTGCAGATTCAGAGGGAGATTCTGCAACCCAAGAAGAGCGCATGGTCAGTGGGGAGCAAGGGTGCTTCCACATCTGGCAAGAAGGAATCATGGCAAGATTGCAAAGCGATACAAGAAAAGAAAAAGAACCGGGAGGCTTCCAGTGACAACGATACTTCTGAGCAGGGCATAGTTCACCATACAGGGATTACTATGATTGTGAGCACCGGGAGTTGGGCAAGTGTTGCATGCAGTGATGACAAAGATGAAGTACTTCCTAGTCGTGGAGGTACCTCCCTTGCTAAGAGGAAGTGTTGATTTATGTAGCTTGGGGCAGAGCACCACAAGGGAAACTTGTGGGCTTGGAACCCAAGTGTGGGGTTTTGCACCCATTGCGATTTGGGCCAAAACCATGATGGAGGTACGACATGTGATGGATGAGGATGATAGTGCTCGGCGATACGATTTCAACGCATTGGGAATCGCCCGAATCCGAGTTATCGTTGGAGAGAAATGAATTTTTGAAGTTGACAATGTAATTATTGGTTACCAAGTCATGTAGGCTTGGTGTAAAAACAGTCCAATAGATGTGTCTCTTCGAAATTCATGAAGCCCTTTACATGTCTATAAAATAAGGGTGATTAGGAGTCATTTAAGCATCTAAGTTTGGGAAATATACCTCTGAAATAGAAAGAGCCTTCGCCACAGCAAGGGAGCCTAAGGGATAGCATTGAGAAGCTAGAAGGACAACGTGGAAGTCTGTAATAGAGGCCGAGTTTGGTGAAGATTACAACATATTGTTTGAGGGCTGGTTATATGGTTGTTTCATATGCCTTAACGACTGGGAGTTGGGCAGAGAAGGCCGCAAGTGGAGTTTTTGAGGGGTTGGTTACCCTACAACAATTGTTGTACTAGTTCATAGGCCATAGCCAGTGGCTGGGCTACCTTAAGGGCTACGTTTAGCGTGAACAAGCAAAGAAAGGGGCAGTGTAGGTGTGGAAGGGCATACCCTTGGAGGACCACAACTTTTGAAGGGTTGCTTGTTGAGTTGCGTGGAGGAGTAGGGTTGTAGGTGATGCCCTAACCAGAGGTGCAGCAGTGCAACATGGTGTAACATCACTGTTTATGGAGGTGTATTGGGTCAAGGTGTGACCAGATTGGATCAATTTGTGGAGCAGCCTGTTGATGCCAAGTAGATGACCTTCCGTGGTGGTGAAGTGTCATCTTAGGAGAAGATTCAACAGTGATTGGATTGGGTGCCATAGGTCTGTTGGAGGGCAGCGTCTTGGCTGCCCAAAGTAGCCCTAGACGAGCTATCTTGTAGGACGAAGAGACGCTGAAGGTTGGGTGAAGATAGGTGCCAAATTGCAACACTGTGAAGGACGAAAGTTGTTGCTAGCCTGACAAATTGGAGCTCAGGAATTAGGCCTACCTAGAGAGCAGATTGGATCAGCCCATGTACACTCTACAGATGGACATGCAACAATGTTAGGTGGTAGCCCTCCTGGAGTCTCGATGTGTAAATGCCTTGATGGACTAAGGCACTACTAGTGAGCAGTACAGGTGCAAAGGACCGATAGGACAAGATATGACAAAGAAGAGTTATAGCGAAGTTTGTCATTGTATCTTGTATACCATAGAATGTTGTATTATTCAGATTTATTTTAATATAATAGAGATTGGTGGTTCTACATTATTGTACAATTTTGTTTAAAACTGTGTATATTGTGCATATGTGATTTACTTCTTTATATTTTCCGCTGTGCAAAGTAGTTCATGGTTGAGATTCTTGTTTTGGTATCGTCAATGATTTAAGACTCTAACCTAGACCCAAGGTCATGGAAATTCAACAACATTCAACTAATAATGAAGATAAGATATCTTGCACGTTGGTTTTTACCTCCTCAGGGTGATGCTCTCTGATGTTGGTGAAGAAGAATTGGCAAATCTGAAGGATCAAATCATCCTGCTCTAGATCAAGTAGGACTATGTAAGATTTGATTTTGCCCATGGTGTCATGAATTATGAGCCTTCTATCAAAGTTTGAGTTTTGGGTATCATGCAATCTTTAATAGCATTCTACAATCATTTGAACGACCCTCTTCATGATATCAACATTATACGGAGAAAAGGGTGCTACTATCCTCAAAATATTGCTGAAACAGGATGTAATGATAAGCTTGGATTTTTCTCTCGGATGCTCGAACAATCTGGCTTGTACCAATGCAAGCATAGCTGGTTCTAGAGCCCAATTTAATCTCCAATCAAATTGAGCCACCTTGGAAAGACATGATCCTAGCTCTTCCAATGTGAGGTCATCTCCTAATCTTCCAGCTTTTTAATATGACCCAAGTACGAAAAGTCAATTCCCCACTTCTTTCTCCTTTTGCAAATCCCTCAAATGCCTCTGTTGGAGCAAATTATGTACCTTCCTAGAGAAGTGTTTGTTGTTTAGTTTGGGTTTTTGGTCCAATGATGCATGGTGGTTCAAGGAACTATCCCTTGTATTGTTCAGTCTTTTCAAAAATTTTGTGAGTGTTGATTTTTGGTAGCATCGAAAGTGCTCTAAGTCTCCAAATTTGTGGAGAGGCTTAGGCATTGGTATTCCACAGAACCGAGAAACCATTTGTGAAAATTCTACTCGGAATATTTTTATTGTAAAAGTTAATTATTTTAATGGGGACCCTAAGTCTAAAGTTAGGGAAAATAAATAATTAAAGGGTATTAATAAAATAGAGTGTGAATGATCTAGAAAAAGCGAAGATCAATTCAAGATATAATCTTAGCTGTTGATTAGAGATCTAATCTTGTTCGTTGATGTCTCAACGAGAAGATTATAAAGGAAGGGTCGAGGGCCATTTGGAAAGACACAGATCTAAGTGATTCCAGTTGCAGTGAGGGGAAGAGACAGTTGTTGGTCGAAGAATCTTCTCCGGGACCAAGAATACATAGTAGAGAGGCAACATAACCAGCAGAGGAAGCAACGCAGCCACCAGAGGGTGTGACGCAGGCCCACGCAGGGCCCACACAGTGTTTTTGTGAGATAGTCCAAGATTTGTTAGGAGATCGAGGTTTTGAGCCAGGAGGGATGGAACTCGAATTTCCGAGGAGCAAATTGATCCCAGAGAGGAGGTGATGCGGGCCCACGCAGAGGCTGCGTAGTCCTTTCGTGAGATAGTCTGAGATTTGTCAAGAGAACAAGGTTCTGAGCCGGGAGCGCTGGAACTTGACTTTCCGAGGAGCAGATCGATCCCAGAGAGGAGGTGACGCAGTCCACAGAGGTCCCCAAGCAAGCCTACGCAGCTACTACGCAGAGGCAGTGCAGAGGGTGTTGGGGTTTCGTTAGTTCAACTACCGGATCAGTCGGGACTTGCAATGTGAGGTAAAACTCACTATATTTTTGTCTATCGTGATTTCTCTATACTAGATAGCCAACAAGCAATCCAAAGACTGTATTTAGAAACTGCTTCTTAATAATACAAACCCTCAGATTTGCTGCACCAATTTTCCCGCATTGGGTTTTTCCAAGGACTTTCGTCCAAAAATAATGGTGTCCTATATGTGATTTATTCTTTGCTCAGTTTCCTTGTTATAAAATTATAAAGTATTAAGTGTAGGCTGCTTCAGTCATTTACTTCAATATTTTCATGAGAAATCTGAAAATAACTGTGTAATGTAACTTACAAGTAGATGAAGTAGATTCAGTTAGTTGCAGTAGAATTCCTAGGATTGCCAAATCTAGGAATTTACACAGTGAGTTCCTCCATAGTTCAACCCAATGATGATAAGTACAACTGTGAATTTTGTTGAATTTCTCAATGAGGTATTTTGACAAACTGTTTCATGGTAAACCGCTGTAGGTGCTTTTTGATAACTTTAACTTCAATAAATGGATGCAGTGAACCATATGCATCAAAAATAAGTCTCCAAAGGGGTTCAAATGATGCATTTAATGCTTCACATGTACCCACAGATCACTACACAATTATATGCCCTTATATGAAACCCAGAAATCTACACATTACTGATATCATAGAACAGTCCTTTCTCATTTAAAATTTGAATATACGGAACGGATAGGAGAGATGGAACCTGGTATTAGTTAGCATCTCAATTGCGTCCTCAAAATGTAAACAGATACACCATCAATGTGCTCCAAATATACCTTCAACTCATGTGATATGAATTTGTCACGTCCAACAAGCAACAACACGGCCTTTTATGAGTGAGGATCGGCAGGTTCCAGCAGCGAACATAACCAATCTCTCAATATATATGCAGTCACTTGTGCAAGGAAACAATGAGCAGAGAGTGATTCTGCCAACACCCACGTCCAGCACTGTATAGTATTCCCCAACAGAACCCGACTTGGGAGACTCTTGATTTGTCTTAAAAATGTCAATTCGACCTCTCAAGGAAGGCTGCTACAGCCATTACTTCAATTTGTCTTTTTCCCAAAGCTACTACAAACATTTGGCTTCGATCTGGAATTCAATTCTGCAATTCGATTCCTTTTGTCGGGTGTCAATGTCTTCAAACCAAACTATATGGCCTCTCCAATTTATCACTGGAAGTTTGACATGAGAATTTGCAATGTTCGATAGTGTTGTAGTCCTCTGTCTGTCAAGAAGACAATCACTCCCAGAAGCAATAAAGGTGGTTGGTATGAATCCCTTCTTCCACTCATCAATTCGATCTGTTAAATAATGTGGTATATTGGCTTAATTCAATCACCAATTATTGGATTGAATTGTTGGTGCAAAATTGAACTTTCGTCCTGCTTGAGTGAGCGTTCTTGGCCAAGAATACTTCAGATTCAGAATTTCGACCCTCAACTCAATGAATATCACCCCCAGAAATAACACTGATTTTTAGGCTGCCAACTACAGGCAATTACGCCCAAATCATCTCACTCAGGATTGATCTGCAAATTAACACGCTCAGCAAATCAGATAGAATATGAAATTTCTTTGTGTCCAGTAACAGAATACCATGCCTAGGTTTGAAACTTTGACGTGCGATATGTCTACTGCCCAGAATAGTTGGAGAAATGCATTGAAAGGAATCACACCTTGGAAGGGAAGGAGTTGAGAATCGATTCACTATTCGGCCCATGGTAAACTCCGGTGTCGCCTCTTCACCTAAATAACATTTTCGACACCTGGAAATAACATATAAATTCAGCCGCCTTGTTGAAGAACATGCTGAAAGAAATATGTGGAAAGGTACCGTCAATTTTGTTGAGATTTTGGGGTAGCATCGGATGTGATCTAGCTCTGAAATTTTGGGGAGGAGCTGGAGTACATGAGATCTCCAAGACCCAGAAAGTGTTTGGAGAAATTCCATCTGGTTTGATAGTTATTCAAATAATTAATCTTTTTAATTAAGAACCCTAACTCTAACTTAGGAAAATTAAAAGATTAAAGTGAATTAAATTAAACATGTGATGAGAATGTTCTAAGTGACGTGGATCAAGCAACTTCTAATCTTAGCCGTTGATTAGAGATTAGATCACGGCCGTTGGTTTGGCAATGAGAAAAGTATAAGAGAAGGGCTTGGGATCAGTTGGAGAACACACACATTGGCAAAGAACTGAAGCTAACCTGAAATTCAACGGCGTGGTTTGCTAAGAATTTTAGGAAGAGTTTGCAGCATATCCAGCAGCGCAGAGGAAAGCCAGTGCTACGTGGTCCAACCAGAGGCCAGTCAGGGGCAGAGGCAGCAGGAGCCACGCAGGGCTGACCTAGGCCCAGTCAGGGTAGCGCAGGAGCAGTGTAAGCCAGAGAGGGTGACGCTGGCCCTTCCAGATCAGCGCAAAGGCTGACGCAGAGGGCTGAGGAGCAGCGCTGGGGTTTCTGGTGGGCTAGAAAGGGCTCGAGTTCTGTAAATCCCATTTGAGGGTGTGAATCAGCGATATTTTCTGTCTTCGAGTGAAAGAGGTATTGTTGTCATGATTTTCTCTGTATGGCCAACCATGTTTGGTGCCCAGAAATTGTTGTATTCAGATTCTGCATAATAATAAAACCCTCCAGAGCTAGCTGCACCGGTTTTCCCGCATTGGGTTTTTCCGGGGACATTTGTCCAAAAAATTTGTGTCAATTTTTCATATGAGCGTTTTATTTAGTAAGTGATTTGTATGTGTAGGCTGCTATTCAGGGAAAATTTTAGGGACTAATATTCGTAGGTGGACTAATTTTCCATGTTTTTTCCAAAACAAAGATTCGCCAATTTCCATTTTTTTGAAAATTTATTCGCCCAATTTTATAGTATAAAATTATTTTGTCCTAAAAATTGCCAAAATTTCATATATACCAATATAAAATAATTAGAAACCCAAATATTTTTACAAAAATATCATAAAAAAATTTACAATTTACATATTGGGGACAAGTAAGATTCGCCAAGGTTTATAAACTTTAAGATAAACTTCCATCCTTTAAATTTTCCCTGCTGCTATTTGTGTTTACTTCGCTGTTTTTCTGAATTTTCTGATTAATAACTTGTGTAAATAATCAAGTAGGAGAAGTAAATCAATGGTTTCTTAGATTAAGAAATTTTCACATGGTATCAGGGCATTGCAGATCAAGTTGAATCTCTAGCAATTCGGTTGAAGAAAATTTTGTTGCAAAGTGGTAGCTGAAGCAACAGAGATCCAGAGAGGGCAGCGCAGCACCAGGAGGACGCAGTCCCAGTAGAGGCCACGCAGGGGCCGACGCAGTCCCAATTAGGTGATGCAGAGGCAACGTAGAGCCTTCCAAAGTGATGCAGGAGTAGCTTGCGCTACGCAGAGGCTGCGTTAAGCCAGTCTGATCACACAGAGGCTAGTCAGAGGGGCGCAATCCAATTTCGAGTCGCTGTGCAGAGTTGTCATAGTCCGGAAGCAGAGCTTCAAATCTTTAGCAGTTGCTGGTGTGATGGAGATTCTGTTGGTTTAGAATTGTGCCTAGCTAAGTTGACAAAGAGCGGGAGGAGAACAGTCGCTCATCAGATTTTTGCCAAAGAAATCTGAGGATCGATTAGGAGGTGATCGAAGAGGGCTGATTCAAAGGATTTGGCAGATTTCCAAGGGAGGAAATCAGTTTTCAGAGGGAGCAGAGGGTGCCTTTCTTGCCAAGGACCCTAGATCCGAGTTTCTATTGAGGGTAGCAATAGAAGCAAGGAAAGGAGTATCTGTTCGGACAGTTTATTTCTGAGCGGATGGCGCCATACGAACTGCGTGATCAGGATAGGTTGGACAACTTGTCCAACTTTGCTATCTGGAAGGCCAGAATCCTGACCGTCCTGGAGGCATACGAATTACAAGAGCATGTAGTAAGCGTCTTGACTACACCAACTGATGTCGCTCTTCTCGCGAAGCATAATGAAGCTGAAGCGCATGCTAAGCGTTTCATCATGGACAAGGTCAAGGATCATGTGGTCACACACATAGTCGGGAAGAAGATGGCTCATGATATGTGGAAAGCGTTAACCACACTATATCAAGGGAAATCTGTCTAGAAGAAGATGCTTCTGGAGAACCAGATGAGGTTTTTATGATGATTAAGGGAGAGGAAATCGATCCTTTCCTCTTCAAGTTGCATACGATCCGGGATCAACTGATTGCCATGGGGGTTAAAGTGGATGATGATGTCATGGTGAGGACTGCTCTAAACCTAGTCACAGATGACATGTGGGCTATCCTTCGACAAGAGGAAATTCGCCGAATGACCAAGAGACAAGCCAACACAGGATCAAGCAAAGTGAAGGAGGAAGAGGAAGATGCAACCCTGGAATCTAAGAAGTAGCAAGGGAAAAAGAAGCGTGATTTATCAAAGATCAAGTGTTTTAGATGTGGTGAACTTGGACACTTCGCCACCAATTGTCTTCTAAGGAAGAAGGACAAGGAAGCTTCTAGTTCCAAAGTTGTGGAAACACAAGAAGACGATGGCTCTGAAGATGATGTGGCCATAAGCACTCATGTACCTCGAGAGAAGAGGTGGGCCGATATTGATCTGTAAAGCAGCTACAGAGTGGAGGTAGGATCCTTGAGTAGCCCAACTCGTGGATCACATACGTGCTACGGGAGCCTTAAGACAGTAGTGGGGATGACTGGAGCAGTGTGTGCAGAGGATCACAGTGAAGCAAAGGGCAGAGCTGGGATGCTATAGAGGGAGCAACGCAGTGCAGAGGCAGCAACAACGTACAAGCAGTAGCGCAGAGAGGCTGATGGGACTTCAATAGAGCAGAGGATGCATTGCTTACGTAGTGCAGAGTTGTAGCAGCATAGTAGCTTCAAGAGGACAGCGCAGAGCGGTAGCCGAGGGAGCTTCGGTGATGATATGCAACCCTACTAACTTGTCTGTTAGTGTTTGGGCAGGGGTCCTTCAGTTACTTACTTCTCAGCAACTGAGTTGCAGTGCAACAGTTGGCAACACGATGCAACAATTTGAGAGGGAGTTGTAGTACATATGTGGTAGTGACTGTGGCATAGTCATGGGCAGCAGTACAGAGAGCAGCAACAACACAGTGATGGAGGGCAACAGGCCAAGCATCAGTGCGAAGATCGATGCCAGAGATCAGGGCAATACTTCGGTCTGGTTGTATTGCTAGAGCACACTCCTCGCTAAGAGGCAGTGTTGAGATTTTGGGATAGCATCGGATGTGCTCTAGCTCCGAAATTTTGTGGAGGAGCTGGAGTACATGAGATCTCCAAGACCCAGAAAACGTTTGGAGAAATTCCATCTGGTTTGATAGTTATTCAAATAGTTAATCTTTTTAATTAAGGACCCTAAGTCTAACTTACGAAAATTAAAAGATTAAAGTGAATTAAATTAAACACGTGATAAGAATGTTCTAAGTAACGTGGATCAAGCAACTTCTAATCTTAGCCGTTGATTAGAGATTAGATCACGGCTGTTGGTTTGCTAATGAGAAAAGTGTAAGAGAAGGGCTTGGGGTTAGTTGGAGAACACACAAATTGGCAGAGCACTGAAGATAAGTTGAAATTCTAGGGCGTTGTTTGCTAAGAATTTCAGGAAGAGTTTGCAGTGCAACGAGGGGCAGTATTGGCGAGGGCTTCTGAATCCAAGGCCAAGAATACTACAGCAGTAAAGAGGCAGCATATCCAGTAGTGCAAAGGGAAACCAATGCTACTCTATCCAGCCAGAGCCCATTCAGGGGTAGCACAGAGGCAACGAGAGCCACGTAGGGCTGACGCAGGCCCAGTCAGGGCAACACAGGGGTAGCGTAAGCCCAGAGAGGGTGACATAGGACCTTCTAAAGCAGCGCAGAGGCCAACGTAGGCCGGTAAGGCTGACACAGAGCGTTCAGGAGCAGCGTTGGGGTTTCCAGTAGGCCAAAAAGGGCTCTGTTGAGATTATGCGGTGTTGGGGTAGCATCGGATATGCTGTAGCTCCCATAATTTGTGGAAGAGCTAGAGTACATGAGATCTCCAAGACCCATAAAGCATTTAGAAGAATTCCATCAGATTTAAGTTTTATTCAAATAATTAATCTTTTTAATTAAGGACCATAAATCTAACTTAGGAAAATTAAAAGATTAAAGTGAATTAAATTAAACATGTGATGAGAATGACTTAAGTGCCTCGAATCAAGCAGCTTCTAATCTTAGCCATCGATTAAAGATTAGATCATGGTCGTTGGTTTCCCAACAAGAAAAGTATAAGAGAAGGGCTTGGGGTCAGTTGGAGAGAACACACACACTGGCAGAGCATTGAAACTAAGTTGAGATTCTAGGGTGTGGTTGGCTAAGAATTTCAGAAGTGTTACAGCTACAACGAGGGGCCGTATTGGCAAACGGGATGGTTTGATCCCAGGCCAAGAGTACAACGAGGCAGAGAAGGAGCATTCCATAGCAGCGCAGAGGCAGCAGGAGCCAAGCAAGGCTGACGCAAGCCCAGTTAGGCCAGCGTAACGCCTTCTAGGATGATGCAAGCCCTTCCTGAGCAATGCAGAGGGTGACGCAGGCCAGTCAGGTTGACATAGAGGGCTTCAAAGTAGCGCTGGGGTTTCAAGAGGCCGGAAAGGGGCCGAGTTCTGTAAATCCTGTTTTAGTGTGTGAATCAGTCATATTTTTTTGTCTCCAAGATAGAGGTATTGCTGTCATTTATATTTCTCTTTTGGGTTAACCAGTTTTGGTGCCCAGGATTGTTGTACTTAGAATCTGCATAATAATAAAACCCTCTAGAAGCTAGTAGCATCGGTTTTCCCGTGTTGGGTTTTTCTGGGGACATTTGTCCAGAAAATCCTTGTGTGTCACTTTGTCTATGAGCATGTTATTCAGTATTTGATCTGTATGTGTAGGCTATTAACTGTATTTACTTCGATGTAAATTTTAAATATTCAAATTAATAACTTATGTAAGTAGGAGAAGTAAATCAAGATTTAACAGAAGCGTTTCTTAAGTTTAAGAAATTTTCACATGGTATTAGAGCGATTGCAGATCAAGCTAGATCTCCAGCAAGACGGCTGAAGAAATTTGTGTTGCAGAAAGTAGCAGCAGCAGCAGAGAAACCAGAGAGGGCAATGCAATACCAAAAGGACGCAGAGGCAGCAAGAGCCATGAAGAGGCTAACGCAGTCCCAGAGGCAGCGCAGTGCCTTCCAAAGGGACGCAGGAGTAGTCTGCGCTGAGCCAGTTTACTCACGCAGAGGCCAGCCAAGGTGAAGTAGTCCAGTAATTGATTGCTGTGCATAGTGTCGTGAACCATAAGGTGAGCTGCAAATCTTCAGCAGTTGTTGGTGGGGTGAAGATTCTCCCGGTGTAGAATTGTACCTGAGATAAGTTGACAAAGAGTGGGAGGTGAACTGTTGCTCAGCAGATTTCATTGCCAAAAGAAATTTGAGGATCGATCGTAGGGTGATCAAAGAGAGCTTATTCGTTGTGTTTGGCAGATTTCCAAGGAGGAAATCAGTTGTCAGAGAGAGCAGGGGGTGCCTTCTTCGCCAAGGACCCTAGATCCGAGTTTCTGTTGAGAAGCGGGGAGAGGAAGATATGTTCCGACAAAGTAGATCTGAGCAGATGGTGCCAGACTGCATGATCAGGATAGGTTGGACGGCTTGTCCAACTTTGCTATCTGGAAGGCTAGGATCCTGACATTCCTGGACGCATACGAATTACGGGAGCATGCAGAGGGCGTCTTGGCTACACCAACTGATGTGACTCTCTTGGCGAAATATAATGAAGCAGTGGCACATGCCAAACACTTCATCATGGACGGGGTTAAAGATCATGTGGTAACACACATAGCTTAGAAGGAAACGACTAATGAGATGTGGAAAGCTTTAACGACATTGTATCAGGGGAAGTCTGTCCAGAGGAAGATGTTTCTCGAGACCCAGCTGAGGTTATTTATGATGACTAAGGGAGAGAAAATCGATCCTTTCCTATTTAGATTGCAGTTGATTCGGGATCAGCTGACTGGCATGAGGGTCAAGGTGGAGGATGATGTCATGGTGAGGACTGCTCTAAATGTAGTCACAAAGGACAGGTAAACATTTGTCCAAAGAATTTTGGGCAAAGTGGACCTTCCTAACTGGGACGATATGTGGGCTATCCTCCGACAAGAGGAGATCCGTCGAATGACCAAGAGGCAGACCATCACCGAAGCGGAGAAGGTGAAGGAGGAAGAGGAAGATGTAGCCTTGGCATCAAAGAAGCAGTAAGGGAAAAAGAAGCGTGATTTGTCAAAGTTCAAATGTTTCCAATGCGGCAAACTTGGACACTTCGCCAACAATTGTCCTCAAAGGAAGAAGGACAAGGAAGCTTCTAGTTTCAAGGCTGCTATAGTAGATGATGACGTAGCCATGAGCGCTCATGAACCACAGAGGTGGGGCGATATTGATTTGTAGAGCAACTACAGAGTGCTGGCGGGATCCTTGAGTAGCCCAACTCTTAGATCACATCCATGCTACGGGAGCCTTAAAACAGTAGCAAGGAATGACTGGAGCAATGGGTGCAAAGATCACGAATGAAGCAAAGGCAGAGGCTGAGAAGCTGAAGAGGGAGCAACGCAGTGCAAATGCAGCAGCGCAGAGGAGGCATGCTTACGCAGTGCAGAGCTGTAGCAGCGCAGTGGCTCCAGGAGAACAGCGCAGAGTAGCTGCCTATGGAGCTTTAGTGATGAGATGCAGCGCAACTGACTTGTCTGTCATTGGGTAGGAGTCCTTCAGTTGCTTACTCTCAGCAACTGAGTTGCAGTGCAGCAGATGGCAGCACGATGTAGCAATTTGAGAGGGAGCTGCAATACGGATGTAGCAGTGATGGTGGCAGAGTCATGGGCAACAATATAGAGAGCAGCAACGGTGTAGTGATGTAGGGTAGCAAGCCAAGCATCATTACAGATACCAATACCAGAGATCAGAGCAGTGCTTTGGGGTGAAGTGTATTGTTATAGCACATTCCTCGCTAAGAGGGAGTGTTGAGATTTTGGGGTGTTGGGGTAGCATCGAATGTGCTCTAGCTCCCAAAATTTGTGGAGGAGATAGAGTACATGAGATCTCCAAGACCTAGAAAGCGTTTAGAAGAATTCCATCAGGTTTAAGTTTTATTCAAATAATTAATCTTTTTAATTAAGGATCCTAAGTTAAAAATTAAAAGATTAAAGTGAATTAAATTAAACATGTGATGAGAATGACTTAAGTGATGCGGATCAAACAACTTCTAATCTTAGCCGACGATTAAAGATTAGATCACGACTGTTGGTTTCCTAACGAGAAAAGTATAAGAGAAGGGCTTGGGGTCAGTTGGAGAGAACACACACACTGCCAGAGCACTGAAGCTAAGCTGAGATTCTAGGGCGTGGTTTGCTAAAAATTTCAGAAGTGTTTCAGCTGCAGCGAGGGGCAATATTGGCAAGCAGGATGGTTTGATCCCAGGCCAAGAGTACAACGAGGGCAGAGAAGGAGAATTCCAGAGAAGCGCAGAGGCAGCAGCTACGCAGTCCAGCCAAGAGCCCAACAGGGGCATTAAGAGCCAAGCAAGGCTGACACAGGCCTAGTTAGGGTAGTGCAGGGGCAGTGTAACCCCTTCTAGGGTGACGCAGGCCCTTCCTGAGCAGCACAGAGGCTGATGCAGGCCAGTTAGGCTGACGGAGAGGGCTTCAGAGAAGCGTTGGGTTTTCTAGAGGCTAGAAAGTGGTTGAGTTCTGTAAATCTCATTTGAGGGTGTGAATCAATCATATTTTTCTGTCTCCGGGATAAAGGTATTGCTGCCATTTATATTTCTCTGTCGGGTTAACTAGTTTTGGTGCTCGGGATTGTTGTACTTAGAATCTGCATAATAATAAAACCCTCTAGAAGCTATCAACAATGGTTTCCCGCATTCGGTTTTTTTGGGGACATTTGTCCAGAAAATCCTTGTGTGTCACTTTGTTTATGAGCATGTTATTCAGTATTTGACTTGTATGTGTAGGCTGTTAACTGTATCTACTTCGATGTTAATTCTGAATATTCAAATTAATAACTTATGTAAAGAGGAGATGTAAATCAAGATTTAATAGTAGGGTTTCTTAAGTTTAAGAAATTTTCACAGGCTTGAGTTCTGTAAATCCTGTTTGAGGGTGTGAATCAGCCATATTTTCTGTCTCCGAGTGAAAGAGGTATTGTTGCTGTGATTTTCTCTGTAGGGCCAACTATGTCTGGTGCCCAGAAATTGTTGTATTCAGATTCTGCATAATAATAAAACCCTCCACATCTAGTTGCACTGGTTCTCCCGCATTGGGTTTTTCCGGGGACATTTTTCCGAAAAATCTATGTCACTTCGTCATATGAGTGTTCTATTCAGTAAATGATTTGTATGTGTTGGCTTCTATTTGTGTTTATTTCGTTGTTTTTCTTAAGTTTCAGATTAATGACTTGTGTAAATAATCAAGTAGGAGAAGTAAATCAATGGTTAGCTATAGGGTTTCTTAGATTAAGAAATTTTCACAGATTTTTGGAGAAAATGATGTTGCCTTGGTTTCTGCTGATCGATCCGCCCCTAATTCTGCGTGTAATTCACCTTTCTATGTGGTGAATATTCTCGACCTTCTAGAAGAGGCCTTGATTTGTTGCTTCGACACATAAACTAATTCCAGAACCAAAGAGAATTCGTTCTTCTGAACACGGATGCTGCTATAGATAATAAATCACAGCCTTTGGTTTAATGTGCCACGATTCCTTCACCAGCTGAACTTGTTCTTGGCACATGGAATAAATTTGGCCTCACAAATCGTGAGTCGAAGCTCGAACTTGACTCAGATCTATGGCCTGGAGGATAATTCGATTCGACACCAAGCAAAAGATTCAAGGGTTTCGAATTTGCCTAATTGAGCTCACAGACTTCACCAATTCTGACTTGAAACATTAATCCTTGGCTAATATTTTCATCGCCCCAAAAATAATCCATGGCTCACTTTGAAAACCTGCTCACAACCCCTTTGTAATATCTTCGCGGCTCCACTCTGCAATAAGATGCCACGACCCATTTAAAGAAATTTGGCCATGCTAATAAAATTAATTTGGCCCCCACTTTCAACTTTTGATAAAAATCATCGATAGTTTGGCTTAACGAATGATATTTGACCTTTAATAAAAAATAATTTTGGCCAAGTAATAGTTGCTCACCTTTATAAAATTTCTTTTGCACCAAATGGTTGTAACACTGGTTTCTTCCAAGATATTTCACAAAATAATAAACTACCACAAATATAAACCCTCGAGCAATTTGTAATTAAGATCCTCAAGCTGGAAAGAACACCACCTCTGATACCACTGTAATATTCCTAATAGGAAAATTTAACAGTAGATACCAAAAATGAACTTGAATTGCAAAATAATCATAAATAGACACACAGGCAGCAAACTGATACACAAATAGATGCCACTAAAATCATTGAGCCATTTTATTAATCCACTGAAAACATTACATCAACATGAAGGAATAGTGGAACCTGAGCTTGCCAAGCAAGCAAAGCAAAACCCAGAAAAATATCTCTAACCCAACTGATGAATGACCCTAGCAATGATGTAGATGGCCCGACGAGAAGACTGATGCAAACCCGCTACTCCAAAATTGCTCTCTCCAAAACTCTACTGAATCAATATGAGATTTTTGAGTGAAATATCCTCAAGAGTGTTGGGTTTTTGTCCAACACCCACTAGCAACATGAGGGTTTCTGTCCTAGGGCTATAGAAGTTGGGAACTAGGTTGTCCAAAACTCGTCAACAGAAAATATCAACAATCCAAGATATCCTCTAATGACCTCCTCCTCTTTTTATAGATTTGATGGACCCCTCTAGAACCTCCCATTTTATTATTATTTTAATCACTGAGCACTTTTCCTCTTTTTATTTCAATTAAAATATTCTTTTTAATGTGGGAAAAGGGTAAATTGGCCACCATTGCTCCTAAGGCACTGAAAATCACTTATAACCATCCCATCCTGTAGATCTTCTCGTTCTGGTTCCAACGAGCTATTACACTAAGGTGTTCCATCAAATATTCCTCTCGGAATGCCACCTTAATCGTAATTAATTGAGTTAGGCCCAATAATAACCCTGTTTTTCAAAAGTTGTCGGAATGTAACGAAACGAAAGACAAGTTGTGTAGATGATCGGATATGCCAAGCAAACACCATCAGATCCCATGGAAAATCCTCAAAAACCCATGAAACATCTCCAAAAGCCCCTGGGCCTGTTAATGAAGTAAACTTGCACCTATGACCTGTCTGCCTCCAATCCTAAAGGTCCATCCTAACCATGCCATAAGGAACATTACAAGAAGAATTGCAATTTAGACAAGTGAAATTAAAATTTAACATACAATATTTTGAATTTTTTACAAAAGAGAACCCTCAACTCATCACAACAATAACGACAAAAAAAACACATTCTAACCCAAGAAAAAATCATGGAAAAAACTAGGGCGCAAGAAGAATTTAAACAAACAAAACTAACAATCAAGATTTTGAATTTTTTACCCAAAAAAACCCTCTCCACTAAATGCAACAAAAATGACAAAAAAACACACTCAAATCCAAATAAAAATCACGGAAAATATATGGATGACTAAAACCCAAGGAAAAACAAGGAAAAAACAAAAAAATAGGGCCAAATTTGATGGCCATACCTAAAAATCACGCCCTGCTGAAGAAACTTGGTCCAAACTCGATTTTTTTGCTTGGGATGCTAAATTCCTTCACTTTTCTCCTCTCTTGCCCTTGTAGATGAGTTCTTCTCCTCCTTAGTTCTCACCCTTTCCCTCTGTTTGCAAAATGAATGACAAAAAACCCAAAAAAAGTGTTTAAAAACTCGTTGTCCACCAGCCCCACGATTTTTACTAGTTGGGTCGCGATTTTTTCAAATCGAAAAAATCGCTGATATAATCGGCCAATTTAATTGCCACCGCTAAAAAATCACGATTTTATCATGATTTTTGCAACATTCTATCCAATAATCTAGCAAAATTAGAGGCTAGAACATCACCTGACCAAGTACAATGCTTCCTTTATCATAAGGGAGTATACCAAGCAAAACAACATTAAAACAACTGTGACTATATCATCTCATCAACTATCAACCAAGGCATTAAAATCATCAAGTAAACTCTTAATCCCTAGGCCATCCAAAGCTCCATCAACTTACAAAACTTCCTCTGTGATATAAATCACAAGCATTTGTGATAAAAATCACTAGTTTGAGCCTCGTATAAAATGAGGGGTAACAATTGGCTCCAACTTGGAGATTGTACTCAACATGAGAATGCATGAGAACCTTAGAATCTGCTACATGTACCTACTAAGAATACCCACCAAGAGATCAAGTAAAAGCAAGTAGCAAGATGGATCCACATTCACATCTTTAATCCCCACATCACAAGTCCATCATAACGTTCATACTTCAAAATTCTTCAAATTTTGGCTTTAGAAAATATGGAATAAGCCAACAATGTCAAAGATGACATGAAATTAAACCTAATGCTCATGAATGTTAAGCTTACTTATCCTACTCTAAACTATCCGTGGATGAAGCACAATACTAAGTGAAATCAAATAGCTAATGTAAAAATCATAGCATCTCATCAATGTTACGAATTCTTGTGTTTGGTCACTAACCAAAAAACGATACATCAAATATCAAGTGGATCAATGATGGAATCTCCATGAGATGAGGGCTGAAATTTGAATCATGTTCATAAAAATGGCTAAGGGCATCAAAATCATGCCAAGAAGGGTATGTACCATCACAATACTATACCCAAGTTTGGACAGGGCCGATGTGAACATCATCACTGATAAAAAGTCGTAAACCAATCCATCATCAACCCTTGCAATATCATCATCACTCCCCTCGAGCAACGTGGGCTTGGTGGGCTCTACAAAGCTTCTCAAAATGTCATGGCTATCCCCCAAATATAATGTACATGAAATATGAAACAACATTTCGAAGATGCAGGGAACACTTGGAATGGCAGTGTTCCGATCCTAGAAGCACCAAGAAATGTGGAAACTGATACGAAACAGTTTGGAAACATTGCCATCCATACTGTACAGCATTTCCCAATTCAAAATTGTTGTATAGTATGGACAACGATGTTTCTAAGCTGTTTCAGCGAAAACAAACCACATTTCCACTGTTTTTCTATGTATTTATTTATCAATTTATAAGATCATTCATTCTTCTACAAATCAAGCAGAAGACAGGACTATCCTCTATTTTAACCTTACGTCCATATTACTATGGGAAGATTGAATATCATGCACATTATCTGAATTGTATCAAAAGTTTTATATGCTAGTAGTGTCAAAAGTTAGAAACTTAAGTTAGAAAGCAAATTTTAGAAACTTAAGTTAGAAAGCAAACTTTGTAATAAAGTCAGCTTATTATAACATTATATAAGATTAGATGCTTGTTAATTTTCTAATTATGGGAATATGAAGTGAATAGTCATTCCCTCCATGTAGCCATAAAAAATACTTGGAAAAATGAAGCAATGGATTCAAATGGATCTCTCCCAACTGTTGACCTGAATTTTCTACCATTATGTATGCAATTTTTGATAATGGAATCCAGAATTAAAATATCTATATTATGTGGGTAGTCTACGATGATGTTCCTAAGCAGCCCTTTAATAAATAACTTGAAAACTCTTAACCTATATTATGTCAATATGATGTAGGGTCTTAAGTATTTCTATAAGCCATAAATCAAAATAAACCTAAATTCCAAGGTTTCTTGTCACAATTTATGAGAATGAATCTAAGCATGCAAGTCCTCGATTGCAGATGTTGCAAGTTCTCGATTTTTATGTGAAGATGTTGTTCGTCTATACAAGATTCATTATGTTTCTCATGTACTTATTTCCATTCAACAAATATAAAGCATAAACGCACAAGTTTGTGTAAAACTACCTTTGATAATTGTCTCAAGAAGCTCTTCAGCCTTGATGACTTGTCCATCTGTACATGTCCAAAAAGTTTCACTTGTAAGTGACATTTATTTTTAATCCAACTAGATGATATATCTCTCTTTAAAGAAACTATAAGCTAGATACTACTGTTATGTGTGTTTGAAAAATCATGGACAAGAATGGAGAAAAATGAAAACCACTTACAATTTGTATGGCTAAATTCATCAAGAAAAATCAAACAGATTAAATACTTAACTATGATATACAAAGTTTAGCACATGTTATAAGTAAAAGGCTAAAATAAAATAAAGGATAAAAAGGACCTAGATGTATTATTTTCCAGTTTCTTTAAATACAGGGATGTTTATATGAAAAACGTTATTGAATCAAGTCGCTATTGAGAAATTTCACAAAAGAGACCAAATCCATTTTCTTGATTTATATACATGTAAGAAAAAATATAGTAGACTTTACAGGGAATTACTATATTTAATAACCCAATACCTTAAAAGTAAAATAAAATATCAAAAGAAAGAACTCAAGGTCATTAAATATAACTTTTAATCAATTAGCCACACCTTTCCAATGAGATTCCAATTCTAGATTTCAAAAAATAAAAATAGTAAAAGACTAACAAAAGTATTTCTTGTTGAGATCATTAGGAGGCAGTAGATCTACAGTGAACCAATCAGCAAACCCTGATCCAAAAAAATGTAACAGCAGCATGTATATCAATGGTAATCACAAGAGTAGATCATACCAATACATGTGCTAGAGAGAGAGAGCGAGTTCAGCACATAGCCCAAACAATGAATACTCCAAGAGAGGTGCAATATATAAGAAATGTCCACAAGAGAGAAATGAGTTTAGGCACGTATCACACTAGATCAATAAAGTGATTTACTTTACAGTGTATGTATATTTATGATTATACACATCCTATTAGGACTGGGGTGCTAGTACCAAGTGGATGACTAGGTCAGCATCAACCAAAATAGCCATAAATAGTAAAGTGGGTAGATAACCCATATAGTTGTTCAGCACAAGGCCTCAAGTGATCATTTCAACAAGCCATTTTAATATTAGCATGGGGTCACGGAGAAAGATTATGAAGTATAAATGGAGTGGGTATACCATCTCAATATAGAGACAACCGTAGTTGCAATAAGAAAGAGCTGGCTTGTGATGACCCAACTTGATACAAGCATATAAGGGTTTACATATATCCAACCATCATCAACATAGAACTGGCCAACTCTTGAAGAAATGTCACCATTAAAATGCTTAGAATCTTGGAGAATATGATCATAATCCATCCATCTAATAAAGTGGTATAAAGAGGTATAAATACAAGAGAGAAGGTATAAATGTTGAAAATAAGGGTACCAAGGAGGTGTTTCCTAGGCATTTATCCTTTTGGCTCTAAAGCACAAGCAAACTCCAACAAGAGATGGACTGGGAGGGCATTTACCAAATATTTCACCTCTGAAAAGAGGGTGAGATCTGGAGACTACCTAGCCCTTTCCAGACTTTGTCTAAGAGTATGGAGAAAACACACCAAATGGTATAGTAACTGAAATGCTCAAAGAGAGAGAAATAACAGAAGTGCAAACATACAATAGCATATATCGAACATGTAACAAATACTCCAGAAATATAGAGAGAATGCTAAGCCATTTTATTATACTAAGAAATATAATGGAGTACAATAGGTCATTAGAGTGATGGCACCTAGACTTGCTCAAGGCAAGTGAAGAAATACTCTCAGAATGGCAAGGAAATGGTTGCTCTCTGATCTGCGTCCAAGCTACTGGAAAATTGCCATGTAGTTGCTACTGCTGGAACAAATGAGGATTTGGGGCTGCTCCCCACCTCGGAATGAGCTAAAACTCTGGAATCTGCCTCTGCTCACCAAACCCAGAAAAGCCCAGAAAGCATTTCTGAAATGGCCGACCCCAGAAAATCACCCCCTTGAGGATCTACGCTATCCTCCAAGGCTCTGCGCTGAGACTGAATGGAAACCACCAAAATACAGCCACAAACTCTACCAAAATCCTCCAATGGGCAAGGGCTGGCCCCTTGCTCAATCTCCAGGCTCAAATCCTCCAAAAGAAACCCAATCTAGAGCTCCCCAAGAATGGACTACGTCCTCCCTCTCAAGACTGCGCAGTCTCTGAATGCACTGCTCCTCCACAAAAGCCAAACACCAATCCTCCTGCAAATACTGATGGAACAACCTCACCTGAGCAGGCACTCGAAGTCCTCCGGGGCTGAGGGTGAGATCTCCGAATGGAGACACTCGATGCACTAAACAGTGCTGCAGACTAGCTAAACAACCAGCGTGCTCAAGAAGTCGAAATGACCATGCTCAATATCATAAACATCGAATGATCCAAAATGAGGAGGCTCTCCTCTCTATATAGCGTTAGCCTCTCTCAAACCCTAAGGCTCACCTCCTCCAACATTGCCTCCCTTTTCCACGTGCTCCATCTTGGCTTGCACAGTCCCTCCATGTGGTCTACGTGGGCCCCCTCTCTACGTGGTCTCTTGGCCCCCTTGGCTCACTTAAGTTACAATGTGTGTCTACTAGGGAGTGCACTTTTTATTTTTGAGTGAGTTATGTCCCCCCTCAACTCACTTTTATTTATAATATAACTACATAAGGCAAAATTGACCAAAATCGAATATTCCAATTAGCCATTGCTAATTGGGAATATTACAGTCTCCCCCGGCAAAATGTTGCTTGACCCTAAGCAACTGTAGTGATGGATGCTGCAAGATCTTTTCACTCTCCCAAGTGGCATCCTCATCCGGCAAATTCTTCCACCTCACCAAGAACTCCCGGATTGTCCTGTTCCGCAGCTGCCTCTCCCTGGTATCAATAATGGCCTCTAGCTGTAACACCAAATTTCCTTCATCATCTGTTGGCGGTAGCTCCTCTGTCACTGTCACCTACTGCCCCAATGCCTTCTTCAGGTATGATACATGGAAAATGTTATGAATCTTGCTGCCTTGGGGCAGCTCCAACTCATAAGCAACCTGTCCAACCCTGCGTATCACCCTGTATGGCCCATAAAAACGGGGCTTGAGCTTCTCAGCTCCCTTCTGCTTCAGTGACGACTGTTGGTACGGCTGCAAACGTAGGTAGACCAAGTCTCCTGCCTCAAACTGTCTCTCCATCCGACCCCTGTCGGCATACAACTTTTGCTGGTTCTGCGCTGTAGCCATGTTATCCTTGAGAGCTCGGAGAATGTCCTGACTCTCTTGGATCCAATCTTTGGCTCTCGTAGCCTTGTTAGCACCAAACATCACATCAGCAAAAGATAAAGAATGGTATCCATACAAAGCATAAAACGGAGACATACTGATGGACATGTGATGTGTGTTGTTGTAGTAGTACTCCCCTAGATGCAGCCACTTCTGCCATGCTCTCTGCTGCCCACTAACATAGTTACGCAAGTAGCCCTCCAGCCACTTGTTAACTATCTCTGTTTGCCCGTCTGTCTGTGGGTGGTAGCTGGTGCTCGGTGTCAACTCTGTCCCCACCAGCCGGAAAAGCTCCTGCCAAAATCCGCCCATAAAGCAGTTGTCCCTATCACTGATGATGGTCTTGGGAAGACCATGTAACCTGAAGATCTCTCTGAAGAACAGCTTCGCCACCTGTGCTGCTGAATAGTGTGCGTATATGGCGAAAAAGTGTGCATACTTCGTCAGCCGATCAACGACGACGTATATACAGTCCTTGCCCTGCACCATGGGCAATCCTGTGATGAAGTCCATTGAAATGCTCTCCCATTTCCCCTCCGGAATGGGAAGAGGCTGCAATAAACTTGCGGGATGGCTCATCTCTCCCTTGTTCCTCTGGCAAACCTCGCACTCCCTGATATGCTGGAGCACATCCTCCTTGAGGCCCTTCCAAGAGAACCTCTCTCTGATGGTCCAGTAGGTTTTGGTAAACCCCTGATGGCCGGACAATGGTGAGTCATGTGACGCTTGCAGTATCTTCTTCTTGAGCTGGGAGCCCTCGGTCAAGAAGATCCTATCTCTGTAGTAGATGATCTCATCTATCACCCTGTACCTGTCATCTGTCACCTGACCATCCAGAATCTCACAGGAAAATCTGTCCTTGGAGTACTCCACCAAGAGTCGAGCCCTCCAATCTGTATCCAAACTCATCAGAGACAACGTGGTTGGTCTACGTGAAAGTGCATCAGCTACCACATTGTTCTTCCCCTTGACATACTCAATGTCAAAGTCATAAGCCTGGATCTTGCTGATCTACTTCTGTTGCCTCTCCTGTAGCTGTTTCTGCTCCAAAAAGAACTTGAGGCTATTGTGATCAGTCCTCACACTGAACCTGTTACCCACCAAGTACTGCCGGAATTTGGCCGATGCATGCATAATGGCCAGCATCTCCTTGTTGTATATGGGATAAAACCGCTCATGAGGAAGGAGCTTCCGACTCTCATAGGCTATAGGGTGGCCTCCCTGCATCAAAACTGCGCCGATCCCCTCTCCCAACGCATCACACTCCAAAACAAAAGGCTGCATAAAATCTGGCAACGCAAGCACTGGGCAGCTGCTCATAACATCCTTGAGCTTGTCAAAGGCCCGCTGCGTTGTATCTGACCAACTGAATGCCCCCTTCTTCATCAAATCTGTAAGGGATGCAGCAAGCTGAGAGAAACTCTTGACGAACTTCCTGTAATATGTGCAAATGCCAACAAATCCTCGAAGTTCAGTCACGTTTCTCGGCTCTGACCAATCTCTGATGGCCCTGATCTTCTCCTCATGGACCCTCACTCCGTCCACTCCTCTGATGTGTCCCAAATACAACATCTCCGTCAATCCAAACTCACACTTAGAGAGATTAGCATAAAACTGTTGCTCCTCCAAGATATGCAGTACTGCTTCTATATGCTGGAGATGCTCCTCCCAAGTCCTGCTGTAAATCAGTATATCATCGAAGAAGACCAACACAAACTTCCTTAGATGACTGCGGAAGATATGGTTCATGCATGACTGGAAAGTAGCTAGGGCATTGGTTAGCCCAAAGGGCATAACCAAGAACTCAAAGTGGCCGTAATGGCACCTGAAAGCGGTCTTGGGAATGTCCTGTTCCCTCACGGGAATCTGGTGGTACCCGGATCTCAAATCGATTTTTGAGAAGAACTGTGCTCCTCTCAACTCATCCATCAGCTCATCTATCCGTGGTATGGGGTACCTGTTCTTCATGGTCTTCTTATTCAGGGCCCTGTAATCAATGCACATTCTCAATGTGCCGTCCTTCTTCTTCACCAACACCACCGAAGAAGCAAAAGGACTAGTGCTAGGCCGAATATGTCCAAGAGCCAACAACTCCTGGATGGCCCGCTCAATCTCATCTCGATAGGCTTTGGGTTGCCTATAGGGTGTGGTGATAATGGCCTGGATGCCCTGCTCTAGCTCAATAGTGTGCTCAAACCCCCGATTTGGTGGCTGTCCCAGCGGTATCTCCCCAAACACCGTATCATATCTGTCAAGGATGGCCTGTATATCTGGATGAACTGTCTGCCCGGTAGTCCCTGCCTCTGATGCCCGCAACTCAAACGCTGAATCTATGTCTCCCTTCCGGAAGTCTGCCTCCATCCGGTGAGCTGAAACAGTCTAGGGTGGGTAAGTGTGCATCCCACATATCTTCTCATGCTTCCCGGTCTTCTTATCATCCCACTCCATCTCCAAGGCCTCCCAATCTGTGGTGACCTTCCCCAAGGTAATCAGCCACTGTACACCCAATACCACATTGGTATTTGGTATGTTGACCACGTAAAAGTGGTCGGTCACTGTGTAGGTACCCATCGTCACAGCCAGTTCTGGAACATACCTGGCACACTGCATCGTTTGATCTCTTGGGACCAACACCAAAAATCCATCGAAGCTCTCTGTCGCTATGCCTCTTCGCTCAACCATTTGTGCATCGATGAAGTTGTGGGTTGCCCCACTGTCTACCAAAACTGAAACTCACTGCCCACGTACTGTCCCTCGGACACACAACGTCAAATACTTGGGTACTCCTCGCAATGCTGCAAGGGTCCCCCCTGCGGGTGCAAAAGCTGCACCTCCTGCTCCGGGAGGTGGAGGTGGCAAATGGTCCTGCGCTGTCTGGCTGTCTCCTGCCTCCCCATCCTCATACTCATCCTCTTCCCCGTTGCTCTCGGAGAAGACCTCGATAAAATGTGCTTTGCCCACAGCACATCTGTGTCCTGGTGCCCACGGCTCCTGACAGGTAAAGCACAACCTCTTCTTCTTCAACTCCCTCCTGGCATCATCATCTTGCTGTACCCTACCCGAATTCCCCTTTGGAGGCAGAATCCTCACATCCTTCCCCTTTGGCTGGAAACCCTGTCTCTGGGGGTAAGGCGTCTTGGTCTTGGGTAAGGCATCCTATAAATCCCGGGTCCTACCAATGGCGCCCTGGAGTGTGGCTGGTCTAGTGGATCTGACTAGACCCCGAAGTGGCTCTGCTAACCCCTCAAGAAACATGTAGATCATTTGTGCTGCGGATAAATCTGGCACCATCACTGAAACCCTCAGAAAATCTGCAATATACGTCTTTGGACTCTCGGTCTGTTTGAGCCTCGTCAGCTCAACAAAATGCTCCTCCAGATCCCTCCGGTCAAATCTCTCTATTAGTCTCTGGGTGAACTCGGCATATGTGGTCACTGTCGAATGCCCGAGTGTCACCATCCCATGGAACCACCAGTCCTGGGCCTTACCATCCAATGCAGCGTAGCCACCTTGATGGCCTCTGACTCTGCCATCTGGTTAAGCTGGAAATATATATCCAGCTTCTCCACCCAAGACTTTGCCGAACTGTTTGATGAGCCATCAAACGTTGGCAAATGGAATCGGCTCGCTATACGCTGGGTGTCCCCATCATGATAATGTCAGTGCCCTCTGTGATGGTCGCGGGGCTTGCTGTCCTGCTGGAGCTGAACAAAATCTCTGAATGAAAGGGAATCCCTGAACCCCTGCCCATATGCCTGATACTCAGCAAAATAGTCACCCATGTGACCAGGCTTTGGCTCATGTTGTGCTCCTGCCCTTGTGTCTGCACCCAAAAAAGTAGGCATAGTGGAACGTGTGGGTGCATGTGATGCCTGGTGCGGAGAGGCATCCCGCTCCGGCAAATGATGGGATGTGCCGACCCCTCACCAACATGGAAACCCCTTGGGGTTTCACGCTGTCTAGCCTCCACAACAGTGAATCTCTAACCCATCACCTCAATTTGTCTCGCCAGATCCTGCACTGATTTGAGGAGTGCCTCCCCAAACTGTTTCGCCTCACTATCATCTGCCATTGGCTTTTTCTGTTCTGCGTCTACCACAGGCTCCTCCTGCTCTGTGTCTATCACAGGCTCCTATTCTGCGTCCACCACCCGAACGCAGTCACCCTCTTCGTAGGTGTTCTCCAACCTATGCTCAACATCTCTGTACTTCCTACCTCTGTAGCAGATGTAGGGTTTATCCCCCGTTGTCATAGACAACTAGCTCCATAGGCTGAGCCAAATCTATGCTCTGATACCACTGTAATATCCCGTTTCAGGGATATCTCTAAAACACAAGCAAACTCCAACCAGAGATGGACTGGGAGGGCATTTACCAGATATTTCACCTCTGAAAAGAGGATGAGATCTGGAGGCTACCTGGCCCTTTCCAGACTCTGTCTAAGAGTATGGGGAAAACACACCAAATGGTATAGTAACTGAAATGCTCAAAGAGAGAGAGAAATAACAGTAGTGCAAACATACAATAGCATATATCGAACATGTAACAAATACTCCAGAAATATAGAGAGAATGCTAAGACATTTTATTATACTGAGAAATATAATGGAGTACAATAGGTGATCAGAGTGATGGCACCTAGACTTGCTCAAGGCAAGTGAAGAAACACTTTTAGAATGGCAAGGAAATGGCTGCTCTCCGATCTGCGTCCAAGCTGCTGGAAAACTACCGTGTAGCTGCTATTGCTGGAACAAATGAGGATTTGGGGTTGCTCCCCTCCTCGGAATGAGCTGAAACTCTGGAATCTGCCTCTGCTCACCAAACCCACAAAAGCCCAGAAAGCATTTCTGAAATGGCTGACCCCCGAAAATCACCCCCTTGAGGATCTATGCTATCCTCCAAGGCTCTGCGCTGAGGCTGAATGGAAACCACCAAAATACGGCCACAAACTCTACCAAAATCCTCCAATGGGCAAGGGCTGGCCCCTTGCTCAATCTCCAAGCTCAAATCCTCCAAAAGAAACCCAATCCGAAGCTCCCCAAGAATGGACTGCGTCCTCCCTCTCAAGACTGCGCAGTCTCTAAATGCACTGCTCCTCCACAAAAGCCAAACACCAATCCTCCTGCAAATACTGATGGAACAACCTCACCCGAGCAGGCACTCGAAGTCCCCCGGGGCCGAAGGTGAGATCTCCGAACGGAGACACTCGATGCACTAAGCAATGCTGCAGACTAGCTAAACAACCAGCGTGCTCAAGAAGTCGAAATGACCATGCTCAATATCATAAACATTGAATGATCCAAAATGAGGAGGCTCTCCTCTCTATATAGCGTTAGCCTCTCTCAAACCCTAAGGCTCACCTCCTCCAACGTTGCCTCCCTTTGCCATGTGCTCCATCTTGGCCTGCGCAGTCCCTCCTACGTGGGTCCCCTCTCTACGTGGTCTCTTGGCCCCCTTGGCTTACTTAAGTTACAACGTGTGTCTACTAGGGAGTGCACTTTTTATTTTTGAGTGAGTTATGTCCCCCCTCAACTTACTTTTATTTATAATATAACTACAGAAGGCAAAATTGACCAAAATCGAATATTCCAATTAGCCATTGCTAATTGGGAATATTACAGGCCTAGGGAGACACATTAATAGCCTTTTGTCCAAGCGATGTTATGTGTTTTATTAATGTCAAGGACCTAAAGTACTTTTTATGAGTCATGTACTATGTACTTTAAGTTATTAAAGTCACATGTTTTAGAAGTCACTTTATGTGAAAAAGTAAAGTACACTTTATATTATTAAAGTGACTTTATGAGAGAAAAAGTGACCATGGTATTTGTTACTGCTCAAACTAGCAGGGGTCCTAGGAGGGGGATCCTATAGCGCAACTACTAGGTCAAGGACAACAATGGAGTGATAACCCACTGTCACCGCAACTAAGGCTTCTTTCTCTTTACGGACTTTAACTGATGGGAGGAGACCCAGTATAATGGGAATCACAATAATGAGTATGTCAATGAGAAGAATAAAAGGTGATCCAATGGTCTATTCACAAGAGGGGCTCAAATGTATGGCTTTCTTGCTTGAGAAGCAAGGTGTAAGGCTCTCGATGAAGGGCCAAGGGGACTTTAAGGGCTAGGGTTTGAGGATAAGACTTGTAAAGGAGACGCCTAGTCCTAGAAATCCTTGTGAAAACTTGGTTTCCAAATGGTCTTTGTGAAATTGGCTTCAATAATTTATGGGACCATACGAGACCAAGCAGACCCAAAATTAGGTCAAGGGTATGGAGTTGATCACACAATGAGGGGCTTGACCTAATTAGGGAGGAGAAGAGGATCAAAGGACAATTTTTCCTTTAGGTTTGAATTCAATGATCCTAATGAGGACACTAGCCAAGGGAAAACTAGCGCAAGAAATGGTCCCTGAGCTAGGGCTTGCTATATCTCGAGATCCCACCGTCGGATTTACTTCAAATTTCGAGGGCTTGTAGAGCAAACCTTAGCGCAGTTGTGGACCAAAAATGAAAGTGTTCAGAAGGCTAGATTGTGAGATAATTGATGCCCTAGGTGACCTATGTAGGCTAGGCCTACAAAAAGAGGGAGATGAAAGCGTAAAAAATGATCATCAACGAAGGATTAGTGCCTTGTCCTTTGGGAGAGATGGAGTCAGGAGAATTTGTGGCTTGGGAAGAATTCACCCATTCAAGGAGGCCTTCAACAACTTCGCATGGCATTTAGAGCATGAGAACAACTACTGTAAAGACTTTATACTTTGGTTTGAAATAAGTGATGATTTGTCAAGATGCATTTAACATAAATTATCTCTAGGAAAATTCACCCATTCATACATGGCCCATGACATGATGCAACGCTATAAAAAATCAAATTTCCACAATTTCGCATAAGAAAAGCAGTGAATTTCAGACTAGTATAGCGAAAATCCCAGCAACATGAATGCGGCAAAAGTAAATAACAAGAATAGCACTAAAAGAGCACTTACATGTAAGAAAGAGTATATCCAATCATCAACATATGCCAATAGTGAAGCTCCAAGACAAAATGAAAGAGATCCAGACATCAAAATTCATCCATTCATCCAAACTTGTCCTCCAAGAGGTATAGCAAAAATATTACAAGAGAAGATAACCCAATCCAAGTGATGATGATCAAAATGAATTCGATTTAGCTAAATTGGCCTAATTGAGCCCCCTAAATAAAATAATGTGCATAATAACAATACTTTTGGTGACAAGCCCACCAAATAGCCCAATATACATGAATAAGCCTCTCAAGAGGGCCAAATGATCAATAAAGTGTGTCGTTGGGCCTTTGAGGAGGCCTAATGAAGTCCAAGGGGTGCCATGATGTAGAAATAGACTCCCAACATAGTAGACAGGGGGTTGGCCCCTTGTTTTCCAAGCAAGAATCTGTGGTGCTCCCAAGTGGGTGTGGGGGCACAAGGACATCCTCATGGGTCTCCAAGTGGATCGAAAATACCTGTAGACCATCTTTAAGGGATAGAACAGTGATGTAAGCCCTCCCTCTGTAGCAAGAAACACCCTTTAGACCCTAGAAGATCTTCCCAGTGTATGGTGCAAGAGTGGAGTCGACTAGGCATGGTGAACCAAGTGCATAATCCTCATCCAAAAAGGTGGAACACGAGCAATAAATGATCGACACTGGAGATCCATGGAGTAATATCTGCTATGGTGGAGGCCCATAGCTCTTAACGCTCACCCTACAAGTGCCAATGTGGCCCTATGGAGGGCTCTGGAGGGCTAGGACCCCGTATAGGGAGACCAAGCCCCAAATGAAGACCCACCTGCAATCCTGCATAATATCCAACACATCCCCTTTCCCTCCAATACAACAAGTCATTAGAATACTCAAGTAATAAAGCTTACAAGTCATGGGATAAATGGGGCACTTCAAGGTGCCATGCCCTTCCATAGTGGGCTTTGGCATGTACAAGTGTCTCCAAGCTCAATAGAGGGTTAACCAAGGACCCTATTAGGTGATTTCCACCTCTAAAGGGGGGGAACATGTCCATGTTACATCCTTTAAGTGGTAGGTGGAAAATGATATAATGATGGATGGAGTGGGGATCAGGGGAATCATCCACACCACATGTCAAGGTTCATGGGTAGCTATAATAAGGGAAGCCCACACCTAGGTATGTGAGTGTAGAAGGGAGCAAATCATGATACATGAGTTACCTCGACCTTTGTTTCTCCACCTTTCTTCATATTCTTTTTGCCTTCTATTGATTTTTCTTCATAACTGCTCTGGGCTCCAAGGGATGAGAGCATGTGTGTAATATGTAACAGTGGATACCCCCTTAAGGTGGGGCGGTTCATTGCCCACTAGGAGCTGGGGAAATCATGGGTTCCTTATGTTGAGATTTTGGGGTAGCATCGGATGTGATCTAGCTCCCAAATTTTGTGAATAACCTGGAATACATAAGATCTCCAAGACCTAGAAAGCGTTTGAAGAAATTCCATTAGGTTTAAGATATATTTAATTAATTAATCTTTTTAATTAAGGACCCTAAGTCTAACTTAGGAAAATGAAAAGATTAAAGTGAATTAAATTAAACATGTGATGAGAATGACTTAAGTGACGCGGATCAAGCAGCTTCTAATCTTAGCCCTCGAATAGAGATTAAATCACGGTCGTTGATGTTTCAACGAGAAAAGTATAAGAGAAGGGCTTCACATCAGTTGGAGAACACACACATTGGCAGGGTATTGAAGCTAAGTTGAGATTCTAGGGCATGGTTTGCTAAGAATTTCAGAAGTGTTTTAGCTGCAGCGAGGGGCAGTATTGGCAAGGGGATGGTTTGATCCCAGGCCAAGAGTACAACGAAGGAAGAGAAGCAGCATTCCAGACTAGTGCAGAGGCAGCCAAGTGCTACACAGTCTAGCCAGAGCCCAACAGGGGCCGCGCAGAGGCAGCAGGAGCCATGCAGAGCTGACACAGGCCTAGTCAGGAAAGCGCAGGGGCAATGTAAGCCCTTCCTTAGCAGCACAGTGGCTAACGCAGAGGGCTTCAGAGCAGCGCTGGGGTTTTCGGTGGGCCATAAAGGGCTTGAGTTCTGTAAATCCCGTTTGAGGGTGTGAATCAGCCATATTTTCTATCTCCAAGGATAGAGGTATTGCTGCCATTTTATTTCTCTGTTGGGTGAACCAATTTTGGTGCCCAGGATTGTTGTACTTAGATTCTGCATAATAATGAAAACCCTCCAGAGCTAGCTACACCGATTTTCCCGCATTGGGTTTTTTCGGGGACATTTGTCCAAAAAATTTGTATCACTTTGTCTATGAGCATGATAATCAGTAATTGATCTGTATGTGTAGGTTGTTATATGTATTTACTTCGTTGTTAATTCTAAATATTCAGATTAATAACTTGTGCATGTAATCAAGTAGGAGAAGTAAATCGAGAATTAATAGTAGGATTTCTTAGATTAAGAAATTTTCACATGGTATCAGAGCGATTGCAGATCAAGCTGGATCCCAGCAAAATCGGTTGAAGAAATTTTTGCTGCAGAGAGCAGTTGAAGCAGTAGAGAATCTAGAGAGGGCAGCGCAGCACCATAAGGATGCAGGCTCTGACTCAGTCCCAACTAGGTGACGCAGAGACAACGCAGTGCCTTCCAGATGGACGCAGGAGCAGCCTGCGCTGCGCAGAGGCTGCGTTGAGCTAGTCTGCTCACGCAGAGGCCAGCCAGGGTGATGCAGTGCAATTTTGAGTGTTGTGCAGATTTTCCGTGGACCAGAAGTGAGGCTTCAAAACTTCAACAGTTGCTGGTGGGCTGGAGGAGAACAACTGCTCAATAGATTTCTTGCCAAAAGAAATCAGTTGTCAGAGGGAGCAGAGGGTGCCTTTTTTCGCCGAGGACCCTAGATCCGAGCTTCTGCTGAGAAGCGGGGAGAGAGAACTGTTTCGACAGAGATTTGAGCAGATGGCGCCACACGGACTGCGTGATCATGATAGGTTGGACGACTTGTCCAACTTTGTTAACTGGAAGGTCAGAATCCTGGTAGTCCTGGAGGCATAGGTTTGAGGGAACAAATAGAAAAAGTCTTGTCTACACCAACCGATGCACTTCTCCTGGCGAAGCATAATGAAGTAGTGGCACATGCCAAGCACTTCATCATGGACGGGGTTGAAGATCATGTAGTACCACACAAAGCCGAGAAGAATACGACTAATGAGATGTGGAAAGCTGTAACCACACTGTATCAAGGGAAATCTGTCTAGAGAAGTATGCTTCTGGAGAACCAGATGAGGTTATTTATGATGTCCAAGGGAGAGGAAAAGGATCCTTTCCTCTTTAGGTTGCAGTCGATTCAGGATCAACTGATTGCCATGGGGGTCAAGGTGGAGGATGATGTCATGGTGAGGACTGCTCTAAATGCAGTCACAAAGGACTTGGAAACATTTGTGCAAAGCATTTTGGGTAGAGCGGACCTTCAGAAGTGGGACGATATGTGGGACATCCTCCAACAAGAGGAGATCCGCCGAATGACCAATAGGCAGACTAGCACCGGTTCAAGCAAGGTAAAGGAGGAAGACGAAGATGCAACCCTAGCATCTAAGAAGCAACAAGGGAAAAAGAAACATGATCTATCTAAGATAAAATGTTTCCAATGTGGCGAACTTAGACACTTTGCCAGCAATTGTCGTCAAAGGAAGAAGGACAAGGAAGCTTCTAGTTCCAAGTCTGCGGTAGTAGACGATGGCTCCGATGATGACGTAGCCATGAGCACTCATGAACCGCAGAGGTGGGGTGATATCGATCTGTAGAGAAACTACAGAGTGATGGCAGGATCCTTGAGTAGCCCAACTCTTGGATCACATCCAAGCTATGGGAACCTTAAGATAGTAGCAAGGAATGACTGGAGTAGTGGGTGCAAAGATCACAGATGAAGCAGAGGCAGAGGCTGGGATGTTGTAGTGGGAGCAGCACAGTGCAGAGGCAGCAGCAACGTACAGGCAGTAATGCAGAGGGGCTAATGTGTCTTCAACAACGTAGAGGAGGCATGCTTACGCAGTGCAGAGCTGCAGCAATGCATTGGCTTCTAGAGGACAGCGCAGAGCAGCAGCCTAAGGAGCTTCAGTGATGATATGTAGCCCGACTGACTTGTCTGTCATTGGGCAAGGGTCCTTCAGTTGCTTACTCTCAGCAACTGAATTGCAGTGCAGCAGTTGGCAGCACAATGCATCAATTTGAGAGGGAGCTGTAATACAGATATAGCAGTGACGGTGGCAGAGTCATGGGCAGTAGTACAAAGATTAGGAGCAGCGTAGTGATGATGGGTGGCCATGCAGCAAGCCAAGCATTAGTGCGGAGAATGATGCCAGAGATTAGAGCAGTACTTCAGGGTGAAGTATAGTGTTAGAGCACATTCCTCGCTAAGAGGGAGTGTTGAGATTTTGGGGTAACATTGTGTGGAGTTAGAGTACATGAGATCTCCAATACCCAGAAAGCGTTTGAAGAAATTCCATCAGGTTTAAGAGATATTTAATTAATTAATCTTTTTAATTAAGGACCCTAAGTCTAAGAAAAATTAAAAGATTAAAGTGAATTAAATTAAACATGTGATGAGAATGACTTAAGTGACGTGGATAAAGCAGCTTCTAATCTTAGCCGTCGATTAGAGATTAGATCACGGTCGTTGATGTTTCAACGAGAAAGTATAAGAGAAGGGCTTGGGGTCAGTTGGAGAACACACACATTGGCGAAGCACTGAAGATAAGCTGAGATTCTAGGGCGTGGTTTGCTAAGATTTTCATAAGTGTGTCAGCTGCAGCGAGGGGCAGTATTGGCAAGGGGATGGTTTGATCCTAGGCCAAGAGTACAATGAAGGAAAAGAAGCAGCATTCCAGACCAACGCAGAGGCAGCCAGGTGCTACGTAATCCAGCTAGAGCCCAGCAGCAGTAGTGCAAAGGCAGTAGGAGCCACGCAGGCCCAGTCAGGGTAGTGCAGGGGTAGCGTAAGCTCTTCAGGGGTGACGCTGGCCCTTCCTAAGCAGCGCAGTGGGCTTCAGAGCAGCGCTAGGGTTTCCGATGGGCCAGATTGGGCTCGGGTTTTGCAAATCCCGTTTGAGGGTGTGAATTAGCCATATTTTCTGTCTCCGAGGATAGAGGTATTGTTGCCATTTTATTTCTCTGTCAAGTGAACCAGTTTTGGTGCCCAGGATTGTTGTACTTAGATTCTACATAATAATGAAAACCCTCTAGAGCTAGCTGCACCGATTTTTCCGCATTGGGTTTTTCCGACGACATTTGTTCGAAAAATTTGTGCCACTTTGTCTATGAACATGATATTTAGTAATTGATTTGTATGTGTAGGTTGTTATATGTATTTACTTCGTTGTTAATTTTGAATATTCAAATTAATAACTTGTGTATGTAATCAAGTAGGAGAAGTAAATCAAGAATTAACAGTAGGATTTCTTAGATTAAGAATTTTTCACACCTTAATTGTAATATCCCGAAAGGGAAATAGACAGCAATACAAGCATACAACAATATAGAAAATGCCGGAAATAGAACATAAAGCAAATACACATAAAAATGCTGGGAATGCTAAGCCATTTTATTAATCTGAGAATATAATGGAATACAATGGATAATCAAAATGATAGCACCTATTCTTGCTCAAGGCAAGTGAAGAACTCTCTCAGAAAGACAGGAAATGGCTGAAGCAAGAAACAACGTCCCAGCTACTGGAAATCTGCCGTAAACTGCTGCTGTTGGAATAGACTGGAAGCTAGGGGCTGATCCCCTTGCCGGAATGAGCTGAAAATCTGCGTACCACCTGTACTCACCACCTAGACAACCCATAAACCATATCAAAAATGGCCGCCTCCGAAAATCGCTTCCGTCAAAACCTCCTCAAGAAATTACGCCGCCCTCCTAGGCCCAGCGTAGATGCCAAATGATGAATGTTGAAACAGAGCCACAACCTCAAAAAATCTCCTCCCCGGAAAAGACCGAACCCCTACTCCGGATATCCACCGAAACTCCTGCAAAAACCCCGAACCGGATCACTCTCCAACAAGAACTACGTCCTCTCTCCTAGGGACTCGCGTAATCACAAAAGAGCCGGCCCTCCTCCACAAAACAACCAACCAAATCACCCGCTTATACCGAAGGAATAACCTTGCCCGAGCAGTACCTGTCCCCCTGCCAAGGGCGAGATCTCCGACGGACACTAACGCACTAACAAGACAAGGAAGGTGCTAAATGTACCGCGTGCTCAAGAAGACAAAATGTCTAGCTCAAATATCATCAACAACAAGAATGCCCCAAATGAGGAGGCTCCTCCACCTTTTATAGCATTGGTTTCCCTCCAAAACCAACGTAGTCTCTCTCTCCTCCACGTGGTGTGTGGCCCCCCTTGGCTCCCCCCTTAAGTTACAACATTGTGCTACTAGGAAGGTGTTTTATCCCACTAAAGTAAGTTAGACCCCCCTTTTACTCACTTTTTTTATTTATCTACAAACCACATATGACAAAACAATACAAAGTCGAATATTCCAATTAGCTGTCGCTAATTAGGAATATTACAGTCCCTCCCGGAAAAATGTTGCTTGCCCTCAAGCAACTGAAGTGATGGATGCTGCAAAATCTGCTCGCTCTCCCAGGTGGCATCCTCATCCGGCAAAAATTGCTTGTCCTCAAGCAAAGCTTGAACAAGCCTCCTCTCTAGCCGATGCTCCCCACCGATACTGCAAAATGTGCCTGGGTCCCACTGAAACCTCTCTGACCTCTGCATCACCCTGATACGAAGGGATATCTCAATGCCAGGATCCCAAAGTGACCTCTCACAGTACCAGCCAACCTATAATCCTCCCGGATCCCATCGCCACCGTGGCCAATAATCGCACAAGTCCCACGGCTCGGACTGTGCACTGCCTCTGGCTATGACCAATGCTCTAAGAGGTGAAGACCACCAACAAGCATCAATGCTCCCGAGCTCCTGCTGCGCTGTACCTGTAGCTGCATATGCTACCCCTCCAACTGCATACCAACTCATCACCTCTCTCCAATCCAAGTTGTGACTCAATCCCATGCTGATCCTGCTCTCCTGAAATCGGGATGGAGTGCTAAAGAAATGATGTCCTGTGCCACCTTGCCAGCTGGAATCTATAACCTCTGTTATGTCCAAGGGCCCCTGCTCGACTGTGCTCCCTACGAAGAATACCGTACCATATAGAGGGTACCAACTCATGGTCTCCCGCCAGTCCATCCTGGAAGAAGAATCCGATGTAGCAATAACAACGGCATATGGAACACGCCTGAAGTGTTGCCGCCAACCCGTAATCAACTCCCACTGCTCTGCCCTGTCTGCCAATGAGAGCTGCCTATAGAAGGAAACCCCTCTCTCTATAATGGGCCAAAGTGGGCAAGATATGCTGCAAGCTCCATCGATGTACTCCTGGAGAGTACTACTCACTGAAAGTACCGCAGCTCGACCGACTGTATGTACATCTATCTGTACCTCATCAATGTGTCGGCCAAAAGATGAATGCTCCACCATATCCAACAGCTCCTGCTGTCTAATAGCCCCCTGCATAACAATCCCATCACCCTCCAACATCTCTAGAGGATATGGATCTGCAACTGCCGTCATTGTACTCAGTGTCAATGCATCTGACTGCTCCTCCTCAATGGCTGACCCCGCGGTTAGCCGCATATCCATCACCGACTCGATGTGAGCCTCCATCTGGCTCTCCCTCAAAGGACTATCATGCATCATGTGCATAGCATCCTCCTCTACTGACTCAGGCTCCATCACATATAGCTCTGACCGGATCGTCACAAGTGTCTCATCGCCTAGGGCATCTCCCATAGAGTTCCCTGACTGCTCACCCTGTATACTGGAATGCAGCTCTAATCTACTGTCTCCATCTCTGCGTGATTTCTCTCGCTCCCCAGAAGCGACCTCAACTGATACTATGGACTCATATGAAGAAGAGTCCTCACCCTGGCATATAGAAGGAATGCCCTCCTGTTTTACCTCCGCCACCTCATCTGCACTGAATATGCCATCCACCCTCTCAATGAAGTGTAGATACAATGTCTGGAGTCTAGACGTATGCTGGAATGCTACCTTTGCTGAACCCAGTATCCTCCGCTCATGCATGATCTCAACATGCCCAGAGGGAAAAATGATGCATGTCTCCCTCATGACCCGCTCCCCGGGTGTAGGCTCAGCGATGACCGATGTGCCACCCCTGTAGAGGATCATCTCATCCCTCGACCTGTGGCTGTCAACTAGCAAAACAACCCAGTGCCACCGATGAGAGGTCTCTCGCCTAGTGTGCTGAGTGTCATCCAAATATCTTGGGTGAGCCTCGCGTACCCTGCTGCTCATGCCCAAAGTACCAAAGGTCAAAAACATAATCAACTGTACCTGTGAGTGATGTCGAAGCGAGTCAGGTGTGTGAGTCCCCACAGATACCGCCAAGTATCGCTCCTTTGTCTCTCCATCGATCCTGGGTGAACTACTCCCAAAGGTAAGCCCGGTGTCCCTGTCCATGAGTCTGCCTGGAAGCAATGCTCTAAGACCCTGTTGTGCAGCACCGTATGCCCTCGCATACCACCGATCATCCATGTACTCCTCGCCATGCCACTGCACGCTGAGGTATACCCCTGTATACTGCTGGATACCCCATGCTACTATCGTACCACCCAGTACCGTCTCGTGCCCTGACTGCGTCCAGGCATCGGTCACTCTTCGCGAGCTCTCAATGTGATGTAGGACACTCCTACTCCACAATGCAGTCCCACACACTACGGTAGTACACCATGCAACTCCATGTCCACTGGCAGTCCACTGCTCAATGCTAGAGGCTCCCACACATCCCTGGATGTGATGACCTAGAGCTATGCCCCTACCTGTCGGACTACCACCAATCGGTATCATCGTCTCCACCATCACATCACTATACCTGCTGACGAATGGAACATCACTCCAAATCCTCCTCAAGGGGTCCGAGAAGTGAATCTCCCTGTGTGTCAGTAGTGTTACCACCACTGCTCGGCTCCGCTGCGTCCTCTGTGCCCCACACAAAGGTGAAGAATCCTTGGCCCCGTACAAGGTGCCATCTGGTGGCCTGCCAATGCCACCTCCTCCAACAAGCTCCAGCCAAGGTGTGCTGACCACCCCGTGATCCCGTGTATGAATGTCATGCCAAGACAACCTAGGGAGTCTGCCCATAAACTGGTTGGCCACTGGAGCTGACCAAAACTGCACATGCTCTACTACTAGGCCAACTGTACTCTCCAAGGCATAGTCAGCCGACCTGCCTGGGAAACGGTAGGTGATCCCACTTAGATCCCAATGCCAATCTGGGGTTCCTGTATTCCCCATGCATAGAAAATCCTGCTGAGCTACACTCGGATCCATCACTATCTCCATAGCCCGCTCCACCGAGTACCAACTCAAAATCTCTCGCCATCCAACCTCAACATGTGGATGCTGTACCCTATGCAACTCTGATTGTGTCATACCGCTATCCAAGTCAACATATGAGATCTGACTAGGTGGCTCTATCTCTCTCTTCAATGGGAAGAGGTAACCCAACAATGCTGCTAGTCCCGTCCATGCATGCCTGAAGGGAAATGATCTGACGCTCTAACGTGCTCTCTGGTTGTACCATCATGGAATCCAGTCATTCCCCAATGCGGACCAACTTGGCCGCTGACTTGGCACAAGCCACTCTCATACCCTCCAGCTCCTGGTCCTGCAACAAAATGGCCTCCCGTACTGACGTGGCCTTCCCTCTCAAAACTCGAAGGTCCGTTTGAAGCCGATGATACCGCTGTCTGCGACCATCATCCAATACCTCTGTACCTGCTAATGCCTCATCGAAGGTGGATATATCTCCTAACGCCTCACCCATCTGTCGTGTGCTGCTACCACCTGAAGACTCGGACACGACTCCGGTCATCACCTCAATGGATGGCTCTACTGAGGTAGGCTCTACCTTCTCCACTATGATATCAATCGACATGGTCAAGGAGGTCTCCAATGAGGGTGAGTCTTGTGTCACACTAGGTGTATCCTCGAACTTCCTGCAATCCTGTGTGCCCTCATCCTCCAAGTGTGAGGTAACCATTTTGATGGTTTCCTGCTCCGATACTCGATCAAGCTGGAAAGAGGTATCCAACTTCTCCACCCAAGCTTTTTCTGAATGCTTGGATGACCTATCAAATGTCGGTAAATGGAGTCTGTCCATGGTGCGCTGTAAGCCTCCGTCATGTGAGTGCCTGTTCCCTCTGTGAAGGTTGTGGGGTCTACTGTCCCACTGGAGCTGAACAAAATCTCTGAATGAGATAAGATCTCTGAACTCCGGCCCGTATGCCCAGTACTCTGCAAGGTAGTCTCCCATGTGGCCTGGTTCGGGCTCCTGCTGTGCTCCTACCCCTGTGTCCTCTCCTAAGAAGGTAGGCATAGTGGGACATGTGGGTGTATGTGAAGCCATATGCTGCGTGGTATCATGCTCCGGCAAATGGTGGGATGTGCCCGATCCCTCACCAATCTGAAAACCCCTTGGGGTTTCCCGCTGCCTAACCTCCAACGCAATGAGTCTCTGTCCCACCGTCTCCATCTATCTCGACAGATCCTGCATTGGTTTGAGGAGCATCTCCCAAAATTCCTTCGCACCATCATCGCCTGCCATCGGCTCTTTCTGCTATGTGTCTACAGGCTCCTCATGAAACTACACTGCTGCTTGTCTTCGACCTCCGATTTACCCACTGAAAACTACTCAGAAAATTCTAGGAATTTGGGAAGGTGATCCTTGCCCAAAACCCAGAAAAACCTCAAAAGGGTTTCTTCTAATTCCAAACTTCAAAATTTGACCCTTTGTATTTTGGCCCTTTTTCCAATTTCGTTTTTGGTACTGCAACTGCTATTGCTCTCCAAAATTCCAGCAAACCTCTGTATGATCTCTTTCTCGATGTCATAGACCACAGGCTGAGCCAGAAATATGCTCTGATACCACTGTAATATCCCGAAAGGGAAATAGACAGCAATACAAGCATACAACAATATAGAAAATGCCGGAAATAGAACATAAAGCAAATACACATAAAAATGCTGGGAATGCTAAGCCATTTTATTAATATGAGAATATAATGGAATACAATGGATAATCAGAATGATAGCACCTATTCTTGCTCAAGGCAAGTGAAGAACTCTCTCAGAAAGACAGGAAATGGCTGAAGCAAGAAACAACGTCCCAGCTACTGGAAATCTGTCGTAAACTGCTGCTGCTGGAATAGACTGGAAGCTAGGGGCTGATCCCCTTGCCAGAATGAGCTGAAAATCTGCAGACCACTCGTACTCACCAACCCGGACAAAACCCAGAAACCATATAAAAAATGGTCAGCCTCTGAAAATCACCACAGAAACCCTCCTCAAGGAATTACGCTGCCCTCCTAGGCCCAGGGCAGATGCCAAATGATGAATGCTGAAACAGTGCCACAAACTCCTCGGAAAATCTCCTCCTGGCAAAGACTGAACCTCCACACCGGATATCCACTGAAACTCCTGCAGAAAACCCCGAACCGGATCACCTCCAACAAGAACTGCGTCCTCTCTCCTAGGGACTGCGCAGTCACAAAAGAGCCTAGCTCCTCCACAAAACAACCAACCAAATCACCTGCTTAAACTGAAGGAATAACCTTGCCCGAGCAGGCACTCGAAGTCCCCCGGGGCTAAGGGCGAGATCTCCGATCGGAGACACTCAACGCACTGCTGCAGACAAGCTAAACAACCAGCGTGCTCAAGAAGACAAAATGTCTAGCTCAAATATCATCAACAACAAGAATGCCCCAAATGAGGAGGCTCCTCCATCTTTTATAGCATTGGTTTCCCTCCAAAACCAACGTAGTGTGTGGCCACCCTTGGCTCCGCCTTAAGTCGCAAAGTTGTGCTACTAGGAAGGTGTTTTATTCCACTAAAGTGAGTTAGGCCCTTTTTACTCACTTTTTATTTATTTAAAAACCATAAACGGCAAAACTATACAAAAGCGAATATTCCAATTAGCTGTTGCTAATTAGGAATATTACATTAATTATAGAGAGAGCTCATCTAGCTCCCATAGGAACCAAGGTGATGGCCATGGATAAGGGGTAGAGCTCATGTTTGGCTTTTTCCCACGAACTAAATTTGTATGTCCCTGCAATCCTTTGCATTTTGTGGTACATTTCTTTTTGAGAGTGGCCAAATTATGTTTTTTCTTTTCTTTTTAGCTACATCAACCTCCAAAGCATTGTTTCAGGCTCGACCCAAGGTGTGGACAAGGGGACGGGGAGGCTAACCCTATGTGGAAGCAATGGACACATATGGACCCAGATGGGAAAATAGATGAGTGGGGCTAAAATGAGTGGAACAGGTGTGATGTAGGTGGTATCAGGAAGCGAGACCACACAACCAAAATTAGGATTTCCCATGTAGTGCCAACCGAAAAGATATATGGTCAGTAGAGGAGATCCCATGGGACTAGGATACAAGGGTAACCACAAAATCGGGTGGTGGAGACAAGAATACAAGCCTAACCCACTCTTTCCACCGAATCCCCCCACCAATTCATGCCCAAGGGCCAAAAGTGCCCATGACAAGTAAGGAAAACTACTCAACTATACCAATGAAAAGTCATACCTTTGGGGTCGGGAGGCCCTCCTTAACATGTGCATTCATAATAGAAGGGCAAGGGACCACATGTTGATTTTGGGGTAGCATCGGATGTGCTCTAAGTCTCAAAATTTGCAAAGAGGCTTAGACACATGTATTCTAGATAACCCAGAATCGTTTGGGGAAATTCCACCCGAATTGTATTTTATTAAATTAATTAATTATTTTTAAAGGGACCCTAAGCCTAAACTTAGGAAAATAAAATAAGTAAAGGGAATTAATAGAATATGGGTGTGAATGTTCTAGAAAAGGCAGATCAAGTCAAAAGTTAATCTTAGCCATTGATTAGAGATATAATCTAGGTCGTTGAAGTTTCAACGAGAAGACTATAAGAATGGCTTGAAAGGTCATTTGGAAAATACATTTGGCTGAGTAAGGATCAAGAGATCGAATTTCTGAAGTGAGCAGTGCTCAAAGAAAATATCAATCAAGAGATACTTTGCAGAGAGGGGCAGTAATTCTAGTTGGAAGCATTCCTGAGCCGGAGAGTGCAGAGACAGAGAGAGCCACAGAGGCAGCGCAAAGCCTATGACGCAGGGCTTACGCAGTCACTGCGCAGAACCTAAAGGGAAGTCGTAATTTTGTTGAGGAGACAACGTTGGGCCAGTGCCATATCCCGGAGATATTTTCAGGAGCCCAGAAAGCCTCAGTTTCCAGCTAGCAGAGAGACCAACACAAAGGCAGAAGGCAACCGTAGTTGTGATGCAAAGAATGTGCAGAGAGACACAGTCATTATGCAGAGGCAGCACAGCGTAGTCCAGTGTTGGGGTGTTGATCAGTGTCGGGTTCTTTTGGAGGAGTAATGTTTGTGTCACGAGATATTTTTTGTCACTTTCTTTGCATGATTTGACAGATCAGTCAATCATAGACATGTACTCAGAAATAATTACTGCATAATAATATAAACACTCATCTGCTACACTGGTTTTCCCGCATTGGGTTTTTCCGGGGACATTGGTCCAAAAATAATTGTGTCAGATGTGTGTATGATCTATTCTTGTTCAGTTTTGTCTCCGCACTTGTATTTCTTCCGCAGTTTTATTTGTGAAGGTTGCAGTGCGATGCATTCAGTGTTTGCCGTAGGAAATTGCAAATAGATTGTTAAGATAAAACTAACAATTAGGTGACTATCTTCCAGATGCTGCGATAGGATTCTAGATTTTTGAAATTTTCACATGGTATCAGAGCTTGTTTAAGCTGAGAGCAGGAGGAGCAAAGAACAAATCCAGCAAATCTAGTGTTGAAGTAGAAGTTGGGGATCAAAGAGCTGCGTAAGCAACAGATCGATTTCCTAGTGAAGTGCGCAATCCAAGCCAAGAGGGCTAGATCAAACAAGGAAAATCTCTCTCTGAGTGAGCTGATAAAGAGGGAGGATTTTTCCAAATTGTTGTTTGTCCGAAACAGAGGGAGCAGCGCAACAGATCTACCCAGATAATCAGTTGGAGGGATGCAGTTGTTGTGCAACAGTGATTGTTTGTGCAGAAGTGTCGGGAAGAGTAACTGAAGACACTTTTTGGGATTTCTGACATCAAAGAGTTTCTTGCCCAAGAAACTTAGATTTCCCATACAAAAGAAGCAGAGTGTGTGGCTTGCTCCAACAGGGAGTGCGTAAAGCCAGTTGCGCAGAGGGTTAGAGGCAGTAGATCGACAATAGTTTGGTGATATGGCCACCAGTGGATTGTGTGACCAGGACCGGATGGAGGGTGCCTCCAACTATGTAATCTGGAAAGCAAGGATTTCTTTCCTTCTAGATGATCATGACCTCAAGCACTTTATCGACAGTGCTCAGGCTAAACCGATGGATGCAGCACCTTTAAGGGCCTTCAAGAAGAATATGGCTAAAGCCAAGCGGCTGATCCTCGACGGAGTGAAGGATCATATTGTTTCACACATCTCTGGCAAAGGGACAACCAAGGAGATGTGGGATGCGTTGGCGACGCTATATCAGGGGTCTTCTGAGCAGAGGAAGATGTTTCTGGAGGAGAAAATGCGGACTACCAGGATGCAAAAGGGAGAGCACATTATCCTCTAGACTTCAGGAAAACCGAGATCAATTGGCAGCTGTGGGAGTAGCCCCTCAGGCCACAAAGATGGTCAGACTTGCCTTAAATTCTGTGTCTGAAGATTATCAAGTCTTTGTCCAGAGCATCTTGGGCAGAGAGAATTTGTCAGGCTGGGAAGCGATGTGGGCAACTCTTCAGCAAGAAGAGATGAGGAGGGACTTACTTAAGTGTCAACTTGAGAGCAACAATAGCAGTGGTTTGAAGGTCAAGAAGGAGGAGGAGGAGAATGCAGCCCTTGCAACAAAGGGGCAACAAGAGCAGCGCAAGAAGAAGAAGGATCTTTCAAAGAACAAATGCTTTTGGTGTGGAGAGATGGGACATTACGCCACATAGTGTCCTCTCAGGAAGAAGGACATGGATGAGAAGCATGATCCTCAGGCCAGAGCAACAAAGATAGAGGAGGAATTCGAGATGATTGCCCATATACCTCTAGGAGCAAGGTGGAGTGATTTGGAGTTGTAGGCCCAGAGATCTACAAGTTGGGAAGCATCCTTGAGGAGTCCACCTCTCGGATCATCACCTTGCTACGGGAGCCCAAATCAAGAAGTAGTAGGATGGACGAGTATCGGTTTGTGCAGAGGAGTGCAAAAGTGACAGTACAATAGTTAGTAGCACCAGAGTTAGAGCAGCGCAGAGCAAAGTCGACAGCAGTGCAGGAAGGCACAATGCAGAGCCAGTAGCAGCGCAGCAGGTTTAGAGGAACAACGCAGACGCTAGCATCAGTCAGAACTTCATCACCGAGATGCATCATACTTGTCCAATTTTGGATGTTTTTCAATTGCAGTAAGCAACTACGATGCAGTTCAGTAGCAGTTGCCAGTGGCAGAGTCAGCAACAATACGAATGCAGAATTAAGAGGGAGGTGTTCTACAGATACAGTGTTGATAGTGGTAGTGTCAACAACAATATAGTTGCAGCGTTTGCGCAGATTTGATGGGCAACAGTGTCAGACATCAACAGCGCAGAGGGAGATGTTAGAGAGTCAAAGCAATATTTAGAGGGTGTATTGCTAGAGCACATTCCCCGCTAAGAGGGAGGGTTGATTATTGGGTAGCATTAGATGTGCTCTAAGTCTCAAAATTTGCAGAGAGGCTTAGACACACGTATTCCAGATAACCCAGAAATTGTTTGGGGAAATTGCACTTGGATCGTATTTTATTAAAATAATTAATTATTTTTAAACGGACCCTAAGTCTAAACTTAGGAAAATAAAACAAGTAAAGGGAATTAATCAAATATGGGTGTGAATGTTCTAAAAAAGGCAGATCAAATCAAAAGTTAATCTTAGCCATTGATTAGAGATCTAATCTGGGTCATTAAAGTTTCAACGAGAAGACTATAAGAATGGCTTTAAGGGTCATTTGGAAAATACATTTGGCGGAGTAAGGATCAAGAGATCGAATTTCTGAAGTGAGCAGTGCTCAGAGGAAATATCGATCAAGAGATCTTTAGCACAGAGGGGCAGTAAATTTGGATGGAAGCATTCTTGGGATGGAGAGTGCATAGCAGCAAAGACAGAGAGAGCCACAGAGGCAGTGCAAAGCCAGTGACGCAGTCACTGTGCAGAGCCTGAAGGGAAGTCGTAATTTCGCTGAGAAAATGTTGGGTCAGTGCTAGGTCCCGGAAAGATTTTCAGGAGGTAAGAAGGCCTCAGTTTCCAGCTAGCAAAGAGACCAACACAGAGGCAGAGGGCAATTGTAGCTATGACGCAGAGACTGCGCAGAGTGACGCAGCCATTGCACAGAGGCAGTGCATGGTAGTCCAATTTTGGGTGTTGATCAGTGTCGGGTTCTCGTGGAGGAGTGAGGTTTGTCTCACGAGATCTTTTTTGTCAGTTTCTCTACATGATTTGACAGATTAGTCAATCATAGACTTGTACTAAAAAATAATTACTTCATAATAATATAAACCCTCAGTTGTTGCAGCGGTTTTCCCACATTAGGGTTTTTCCAGGGTCCAAAAATAATTGTCAAATGTGTGTGTGATCTATTCTTGTTTAGTTTTGTTTCCGCACTTGTATTTATTCCGCAGTTTTATTTGTGAAAGTTGCAGTGTGATGTATTCAGTGTTTGTCGTAGGAAACTACAAATAGATTGTTCAGATAAAATTAACAATTAGCTGAATATATTCCATTTACTGCAATAGGATTCCAGATTTTTGGAATTTTCACACCACATGGTTGTTTCAGGTGGTGGAGAAAATGGCACATCGAGCTATATGGGGGTGGCAAGCAGGTGCTGACTGTCGATTGAGGATCATCTAGGAGAAAAAAAAAATCTCTTGTACATACTACCCACAGGTGGTGGGTAACAAGGAACATCTAGGAGAAAAAATTTCTCCCATACATACTACCCATAGGTGGTGGGTAACATTTGGCTCCAATTGGGACATGATCTCTCGGAAAGTGCTCAAAGCCACTCGAACGAGAGGTCATGAGAACACCAGCAATCTCTTAGTACTACAGACTTGTTACCTACACATATCTAAGACCAAGCACACAAGGCAGAATGTTTTTGTGGTGTCTTATGGATCACCAATGCTTAGTGTTAAGCCATAGAAATCAACAAGAAAGAAAAATAATTTTCAAAGCAAGTTTAACCTAAATGCAGACAATCTACCATGATAATATCATATGATCTTAATTCTAATGCGAAAATTAGCATGCAATGCATCCTACCATAGTATTCAAAACTGGTTGGTTCTAAACGGTAACTGGTCAAACCGGCTAGTCAGATGCCCAGTCGAGTCAAACCGACCTTAAAACCCAGTTAAGGGAGGGGCTTGACCAATATTTCTAGTCTGACCAGTGCTAATCGACCGGTTAGCTGCCACGGCTACAAAAGTACCCTCAAACGCTAATTTGACCGGTATTGGGTGGTTTTGGAGGGAAAAGGAGGGTTGTTTCCCTCCAAAAACACCCTTCCCAATCCTTTAAAAGGAGGGGTACCCTCTCATTTGTCTCACACATCTCAATTGGAGCTTTTGTGAGTTTGATTGAGAACTTGGAGAGTGTTGAGTTTTTGCTAGAGTAGTGGAACACCATAGAGTTTGAGCTAAGTAGTAGCCAACATGCCTCCAAAAGCCAAGGATATTGCATGGGCTCATTGTGATATCATTGATGGCAAAATGATCTGCAAATATTGCCAAAAATCTATTGCAGGAGGGGGTATTTACAGGTTCAAGCAACAATTGGTTGGGATAGGAGGCCATGTAAAGCCATGTGGAGCACCAAATGTAGTAATAAGGCATATTAAGGCGAAATTGTGAAAATTTCTTAATCTAATAAACCCTACTGCTAACCATTGATTTACTTCTCTTACTTGATTATTTACACAGGTTATTAATCTGGAAATTCAGAAAAACAACGAAGTAAACATAAATAGCAGCCTGCACATACAGATCATTTACGGAATAGCACGCTCATATGACAAAGTGATAGATTGTTCGGACAAATGCCCCTGGAAAAACCTAAAGCGGGAAAACTGGTGCAACTACCTTTGGAGGGTTTTATTATTATGCAGAATCTAAAAACAACAATTCCTGGGCACCAGACATAGTTGGCCCTACAGAGAAAATCATGACAACAATACCTCTTTCATTCGGAGACAGAAAATATGGCCGATCCACACCCTCAAGCGAGATTTACAGAACTCGAGCCCCTTCTGGCCCACCGGAAACCCCAACGCTGTCCTTATCCCTTTGCATTAGCGTTCCTGGCCTGCGTCAACCTCTGCGTTGCTCTAGAAGGCCCTGCGTCACCCCTGAAGGGCTTACGTTGCCCCTGCGCTGCCCTGACTGGGCCTGCGTCAGCCTAGAATGGCTCCCGCTGCCTCTGCGTTACCTCTGCGTGGCCTCTGCTAGACTGTGTGGCTCTAGCTTGCCTCTGCGCTACTTGGAATGCTGCCTCTCTGCCGCTGTTGTACTCTTAGCCTGGGATCAGATGATCCCCTTGCCAATACTGCCCCTCATTGCACTGCGAACTCTTCCTAAAGTTCTTAGCAAACCACACCCTAGAATTTTAGCTTAGCTTCAATGCTTCGCTAATGTGTGTATTTTCCAACTGACCCCAAGCCCTTCTCTTATACTTTTCTCATTGGCAAACCAACGATCGTGATCTAATCTTTAATCGACAGCTAAGATTAGAAGCTGCTTGATCTGCGTCACTTAAGTCATTCTCATAACATGTTTAATTTAATTCACTTTAATATTTTATTTTTCCTAAGTTAGACTTGGGGTCCTTAATTGAAAAGATTAATTATTTAAATATCTCTTAAACCTGATGGAATTTCTCCAAACGCTTTCTTGGTCTTGGAGATCTCATGTACTCCAGCTCCTCCACAAAATTTTGGAGCTAGAGCACATCTGATGCTACCCAAAAATCTCAACACTCCCTCTTAATGAGGAATGTGCTATAGAAATACATCCACCTCGAAGTACTGCTCTGATCTTTGGCATCGGTCTCCGTGCTGATGTTTGGTTTGTTGTCCTTCATCACTGCGCTGCTGCTACTCTTTGTACTGCTGCTCGTGACTTTTCCATAGTCACTTCTACATTCGTACTACAACTCCCTCTCAAATTGCTGCATCGCGCTGCCAACTGTTGCACTGCAACTCAATTGCTGAGAAGTTAGCAATTGAAGGACCCCTGCCCAAAACACTAACAGACAAGTCAGTCGGGCTACATCTCATCATTGAATCTCCTTAGGCTGTTGCTATGCGTTGTCCTCCTGAAGCCATTGTGCTGCTGCGGCTCTGCACTGCGTAAGCATGCCTCCTCTGCGCTGCTGAAGTCCCATCAGCCTCTCTGCGTTGCTGCCTCTACGCTGTTGTTGCCTCTTCACTGCGATGCTCCCTCTACAACATCTAGCTCTACCCTCTGCTTCACTGTGACCCTTTGCACCCACTGCTCCAGTCATCCCGCTACTGTCTTAAGGCTCCCGTAGCACATATGTGATCCAAGAGTTGGGCTACTCAAGGATCCTGCCTCCACTCTATAGCTTCTCTACAGATCAATATCACCCCACCTCTTCTCTCGAGATACATGAGCACTCATGGCCACGTCGTCATCGGAAACATCGTCTTCTTGAGCTGCTGTAGCCTTGGGACTAGAATCTTCCTTGTCCTTCTTCCTTAGAGGACAATTGGTGGCGAAGTGTCCAAGTTCACCACATCGGAAACATTTGATCTTTGATAGATCACGCTTCCTTTTCCCTTGCTGCTTCTTAGATGCCAAGGTTGCATCTTCCTCTTCCTCCTTCTTCACTTTGCTTGATCCGGTGTTGGTTTGTCTCTTGGTCATTCGACGAATTTCCTCTTGTCGCGGGATAGCCCACATGTCGTCCCAGTTTGGAAGGTCCTGTCTGCCCAAGATGCTTTGGACAAACGTTTCCCAATCATTTGTGATTGCATTTAGAGCAGTCCTCACCATGACATCATCTTCCACCTTGACCCCCATGGCAATGAGTTGATCCTAAATCTCCTGTAATCTGAAGAGGAAAGGATCGATTTACTCTCCCTTAGTCATCATAAACAACCTCATCTAGTTCTCCAAAAGCATCTTCTTCTGGACGGATTTCCCTTGATATAGTGTGGTTAATGCTTTCCACATACCATTAGCCGTCTTCTTCTCGGCTATGTGTGGGACCACATGATCCTTGACCCCATCCATGATGAAATGCTTAGCATGCGCTTCAACTTCATTGTGCTTTGCGAGAAGAGTAGCATCAGTCAGTGTAGCCAAGACGCTCTCTGCATGCTCTTGTAGTTCGTATGCCTCCAGAACCGTCAGGATTCTGGCCTTCCAGATAGCAAAGTTGGACAGGGCGTCCAACCTATCCTAATCACGTAATCCGTATGGCTCCATCTGCTCATAGATAATCTGTCGAAGCAGATCCTCCTTTCCCTGCTTCTGTTGCTACCCTCAACAGAAACTCGGATCTAAGGTCCTTGGCGACAAAGGCACCCTCTGCTCCCTCTTAACACTGATTTCCTCCCTTGGAAATCTGCCAAATCTTCTGAATCAACCCTCTTCGATCAACCTCCAATCGATCCTCAAATTTCTTTGGAAAAAATATGTTGAGCGGTTGTTCTCCTCCCGCTCATTGTCAACTTAGCTAGGCATGATTTTGAACCGAAAAAATATCCACCACACTAGCAACTGCTAAAGATCTGAAGCTCTACTTCCGGACTACGACAAATCTTGCACAACAACTCGAAGCTGGACTACGTCCCTCTGGCTGGCCTCTGCATGAGCAGACTGGCTCAGTGCAGCCTTGGCCCAGCACAGGCTGCTCCTGCGTCCCTTCGGAAGGATCTGTGTTGTCTCTACGTCACCCAGCTAGGACTGTGCCAGCCCTTGTGTGGCCTCTACTGGGACTGCATCCTCCTGGTGCTGCGCTGCCCTCTCTGGATATCTGCTGATTCAGCAGCTCTCTGCAACAAAAATTTCTTTAGTCGATTTTGCTGGAGATTCAACTTGACCTGCAATGCTTTGATACCATGTGAAAATTTCTAATCTAAGAAACCCTACTGCTAACCATTGATTTACTTCTCCTACTTGATTATTTACACAAGTTATTAATCTGAAAATTCAGAAAACCAATGAAGTAAACACAAATAGCAGCCTACACATACAACTCATTTACTGAATAACACACTCATATGAAAAAGTGACAGATTTTTCAGACAAATGTCCCCGGAAAAACCCAACGCGGGAAAACCGGTGCAACTAGCTTTGGAGGGTTTTATTATTATGCGGAATCTGAATACAACAATTTATGGGCACCAGACATGGTTGGCCCAATAGAGAAAATCACGACAACGATACCTCTTTCACTCAGAGACAAAAAAATATGGTTGATTCACATCCTCAAACGAGATTTATAGAACTTGAGCCCTTTCTGGCCCACCTGAAACCCCAATGCTGCTCCTTAGACCTCTGCATCAGCCTTCCTGGCCTGCGTCAGCCTCTATGCTACTCTGGAAGGGCCTGTGTCATCCCTGAAGGGCTTGTGCTACCGTGACTGGGCCTGCGTCAGCCTTGTGTGGCTCATGTTGCCTCTGCGTTGCTTCTGCACAGCCTCTACAAGACTGCGTGGCTTTGGCTTGCCTCTACGCTTCCTGGAATGCTGCCTCTCTGTCGCTGTTGTACTCTTGGCCTGGGATCATATCATCCCCTTGGCAATACTGCCCCTCTCTGCACTGCAAACTCTTCCTAAAATTCTTAGCAAACCATGCCCTAGAATTTCAACTTAGCTTCAATGCTTTGCCAATGTGTGTGTTCTCCAACTGACCCCAAGCCCTTCTCTTATACTTTTCTTGTTGGAAAACCAACGACCATGATCTAATCTCTAATCGACGGCTAAGATTAGAAGTTGCTTGATCCGCGTCACTTAAGTCACTCTCATCACATGTTTAATTTAATTCACTTTAATATTTTAATTTTCTTAAGTTAGACTTAGGGTCCTTAATTAAAAAGATTAATTATTTGAATATCTTTTAAACCTAATGGAATTTCTCCAAAAGCTTTCTGGGTCTTGGAGATCTCATGTACTCCAGCTCCACAAAATTTCAGAGCTAGAGCACATCCGATGCTACCCCAAAATCTCAACAAGAATACCTTCAGAAGTTTGAGACTCAAGTCATTGAACCAATAGAGAAGTTTGTGACTCGAGCAGTTGCAAAGTTTGGGAGTCAAGGCTCAACCGAGTTTGATCATGATGAGAAGTTTCAAGTGATAATGTTGATAACTAATATCATATATGTAGATTTATAGTAGGTGGCCCTATAGTTTTCAAGCTTTATTTTTGAACTATAGAGGTCATTTAGAGCCTCATTGCTTATGTATTTTGTCGATGATATGTATTGCACTCAGTGCCATTTTGATCTATTCACCTTTACATGGTATACTTAAAAATAATTTTTTTATTAAAAATTAATTATTTAATGTATTTTATTAAAAACCAGTTCATTGAGATCTGACTAGTCCCAGTTTGACCAGTTACAGTTCGAAACCCGGTTCATTAGGTCCACCGATTCCAGTTCTTAATACTATGATCCTACCCTAACATGAATATAGTAAGGCTAATACTAAGTGTAATCATAAAGCCAGTGCAACCAACATATCATCATATCAATATACATATGCCTGCCAGTACTCATGAAACAAATCACAAAGTGAATGCAGACACAATGACATGGAGGGTGAAGTGGGTGGGAGGTGGGAAAACATGATCTCCATTCGAGGTAAAAGGAAGCCCGACGAGAGGGAGAATAGGTCAATCTAGAAGTGTGGGGCTTTCCCTCTATGTACGCAATGGTGGAATGAAATATCACTCTCAAGAACTCCCTATCACAATCATTGTTTATAATATTATGCTTTTTAGATGCCACAACGTTGTGATGAGAGGGGAACGATGGGTGAGGGAACGAAGGAGTGCAACAAATATGTTTCTCAAGGTGACGGTCACATTGGAGAGGGGAGGTTATGGGGTGATCATAATCCTGAAGGTGCGTCCAAGGAGATAAAGTATGTTCGATGAGGTGTTCTTCCTTGACTCTATACCTAGAAGGGGAAAAGGGCCAATAGTCACTTGAGGTCATATGAAAAGGGGTGAGGGAATCAGTTGGGGAATGCACTACTGCCAACTCTACATTGTGCTCCCCAATATCTGACTACTACTAGTCTCTACAATTGTCACTCTGACATCTGACTGCACCAATTGCTACTGGTACATCCTACTACTGAATATTGTGGGCCCCCATAGCCAAGTCTTGATCCAAGATATGGACTCCTCAAGGATCCTTCCCATCTGTAGCGCTCTGGGAATACAAAACCAAGTCACCCCACCTCACTCCTGGAGGTATGTGGGCCATCATAGCGAAATCTGATCTACTCATATTGTAGCTGCTACTGCTTTGTTGATGCTTCCGCACTGCTGCTACAACTATTGCAATAATGAATCTGATCTCCCAGATCCTGAAGTACTAACTTCCATAGGGCTACTCTCTCTGAACCTAGACTCCCTCTATGCCTTGATCTCCCTATGGGAAATTTGTCTGCTCCCTCTTGGCAACTCGCACTGTCCTCCTTTACTGGAAACTGGACTGCGTAGCTCTGCACAGGGAATCTCCTGGTTGGAACTGCACCCGCATACTGCAACTGGGCAATTCACACTGCCTGTGTCACTGCAACTAGTTCTGCAACTGTCTCTCGGGTACTGACTGCAACTAGTTTTGCAACTGTCTAATGACAGATTACGTCTGTTGACACTGAACCTGTAGGAATGACACTGTGGGTGCCTGTAGCAAAGGTGATAGTCCCACTGCAACAATTTGGAACTGATCTGAATGATCTCCTTGTTGCAACTGCGATGTGTGTTGATATATGGTAGCATCAGATGTGCTCTAGCCTTGTAATTTTGTATATAGGCTAAGACACATGTATTCCATAATACCCAGAAATGGTTTTGGAAAACATCGGATGTGCTCTAGCCTTGTAATTTTGTATATAGGCTAAGACACATGTATTCCATAATACCCAGAAATGGTATTGGAAAATTCCACTTAGAGATGGTTTAATTAAATTAATTAATCGTTTTTTAATGTTTTCCTAAGTCTAAACTTAGGGAAACTGATTAATTAAAGGTTATTAATTAAACTAAGTGTGAATCTTCTAGATAAAGTCATGGATCATCTCCCAGTTAATTTTAGCCCTCGATTATGTTTTAATATTGGTCGTTGAAGGGTCAATGAAAGATTATAAGGAGGGTGAGGGCCTATGGAAAACACATCAGACAGAGAAAGAATCTAGAGATCGATTTCTTCAGTCGAAGGAAGAATTGAAGTGATTCTCGATTGCAGAGAGGGGAAGGTGAAATCTCTAGGAGGGAGAGTTTCTGAAGCATAGAGAGTACAGGGACAGAAGAGAGAAGGGAGCCACAGCAGCAGCACAGAGATAGCCAGGCAGCAGTTACGCTGGGCCAGCGTAGACTAGTAGAGGGAGTTTCAATTTCAGTTGGAGAGGCAATTGAGGGTTCATCTAGTCTCCGAAGGATATTTCTGGAAAGGGGAGAAAACTCGAGTCTCACCCAGCAATGAGTACTGAAGCAGTCAAATCAAGCAGCAGCAGCAGTGACGCAATGACAACGTGGGGGACGCAATCACTGCGCAGAGATCACGGAGAGCTACTTAGTGTGGGTGCAGGTTAGTGTCATAACTTCGTGGTAAAGTGAGAATTGTCTCGCTAGCCTATTCCCATCAGATTTCTTCAGGTGATTGATTGATGATTACAATCACACATTTGTACTCAGAATTTTTTCATAATAAAGAAATGCTCAGATCTGCTGCACCGGTTTTCCCGAGTTGGGTCTTTTCGGGAACAATTGTCCAAAAATAACGGTGTCTATATGTGAATACTTGTGTTATTTCTTTCATGTTGTTTATTTATCGTGAAGTCTACAACATATTTTATTTTGATATTTAACAAAGTGAAATGTTAAATAATCGTGTTGAAAATGCAATAGAAGAAATATAATCAGTAGATGCAGTAGAATTCTACATTATAGAATTTTCACATGGTATCAGAGCTGTCAGATCCAAAGGAAGCAGGGTCAGAAAGGAGACTACGCAAACCAGAAGCTTCTGAAGGGACGCAACATGGAGAAAAGAAAGCACAGATAAGTATGGCAGACTTAGATGTTTTATCCAATGTGGAAAAAGTCGAAGTCAGGATTAAATCCGCAAGGGTCCAAAAGTTGAAAAACTTGATAAAGTCGGGAGTTTTTTGAAAAAGTCGGCAAAACTAAAAAAATACAAAAATCTTCATTTTTAGAAAAAATCCCAACTTTTTAGAAAAAATCTCGATTTTTTCCAAAAAAAATTAAAAATTTATTAAAGAAACTACCTCACTCACGATTTTTTGGAAAAAGTCAGGAAAAGGTCGGGACTTTGAGGATAAAATCACGACTTTTTCAAGGATGAAAAAGTCAGCAAAAAGTCAGCCGATAAAGTCGGCTCGGGGAAAAATTCGGGATTTTTTCAAAAAGTCGGGACTTTTTACCGACTTTTTCCACACTGGTTTTATCCTCTAGGTTAGAAGAGGATTGTGCATTCTTGTCAAGTTCAGCATCTGTAGCAATCTGGTATATTGATAGCGAGGCTTCAGCTCATATGACTGGAGTATGAGAATATTTCTCGAGCTATAGGGAGGAGCAGATGAACTTCCAAATCACTATGGGGAATAGCAAGAAATGCACTCCAGTTGGGAGAGGAGCCGTAGTGTTTCAGACGGAAGCCAGAACCAATGTCAAGGTCACAGATGTACTACATGTGTCGGGGCTTGAGATGAACTTAATCTCAGTATCCCAGTTGCAGGACAAAGGGTATGACATACACTTTATCGGGAAGAAGGTATATGTCAAGCACCCAAGTTGGAAGCAAAGGAGGCAGATCGGAGTTAGAAGCAACAGACTATACAGGTTGCAGCTTGAATCTTCGATGGCACTAATCAGTAGTAATCGTGAAGACAAGAGAGGGTTGAACAAACTTTGGCATAGAAGAATGGGGCACTTGCACCATGGTGCATTGAAGATGCTCAGAGAAACAATTGATGGGGTACCTATTCTTAGCACGGAGCATGATGATGTATGTCGAGGATGTGTACTTGGGAAGTACACTAAGGCAGCCTTTCCCAGAAAGTGAAAACCGAGCAGCAAGCATATTAGGACTGATACACTCAAATATCTGTGGACCAATGTCCACTAACGTTCTCAAGGTAGCAAATATTTTGTCACATTCATTGATGATCACTCCAAGAAGACTTGGATATACTTATCCTGAAGACAAAAGATGAGGTCTTTGAAAAGTTCAAAGAATTCAAGGCTCTTGTTGAAAATATGATGGGAAAGAAAATCAAGACATTGCGTTTAGATAATGGTGGAGAATACATAGATGGAGACTTCACAGATTTCTGCGCAAAGGAGGGCATCAGGAGGGAGTGGACTGCACCATACAATCCCGAACAGAATGGTATGGCAGAACGGAAAAACAGGACAATTGTAATCGCAACCAAGGCCATGTTATTCGACCTTGATTTGCCCAGATATTTATGGGATGAAGCCTGCAACACGACAGTGTACATCTAGAACAGGACTCATCATAGAGCATTGAGGAAGAATACTCCTGAGGAGGTTTTCACAGGGAAGAAACCGGAGGTAGGGCACCTTCGAATATTTGGTAGCATGGCATACTGTCATGTACCAAGCAAGAAGAGAAGCAAGGTTGATCAAACTCCAGAAAGGGGGTATCTTGTAGGATACAGTGAAACCTCCGAGGCATATAGGATCTATGTTCCTAGTAGCAGGAAGGTTGTGATAAGGTGCGATGTTAAGTTCATGGAGGATAGAGCTTTTTAGAAATAGAGTGATATGTCGGCAGAGGATCAAACTGCAGAAGTTCCCTTGGTCCAAGAGAAGCAGGGGTACCAAGAAGAACAGACAAACTTTGGTACCTAGTACAGGTACTAACGTTTTCACAAAAGAAGATCAGGAGGATACTCAGTTTGAGAAACAGCCAGATTAGGAGGAAGAATTGAGAGAGCAGCCTTCCACCAGTGGTCGGATCAACAGGGAAGCTCAGCAAATACTGAGGGACGCAAAAAACTTTATTGGGACTCCTAGGAATGGGAAGAGACAATGTAGACCTCCTGACAGGTACAAGGCACTAATTGCTCAAGTAGAGGAACCTTCCAGCTTCTAGAAAGCTGTTCAACACCAGGCATGGGTGAATGCCATGATAGACGAGTATGCTTCTATCATGACAAATGATGTTTGGGAAGTTGTGCCCAGACCGTAGAGCAGATCAGTTGTTGGATCACAATGGATCTACAAGATCAAATACGCTGCAGATGGTAGCGTAGAGAAATATAAGGCAAGGTTCGTGGCAAAAGGGTATGCTCAGAAGGAAGGCATTGACTATGAAGAGACCTTCGCACCAGTTGCCAGATATACCTCCATCCGGACTATCGTATCTTTTGCAGCGTAGATGGGATGGGAGATTCATCAACTGGATGTTAAGACAATGTTCTTGAATGGAGAGATTGAGCAAGAGGTATATATCAAACAACCAGAGGGTTTTGAGATTCATGAAAGGAAGTCTCATGTATGCAGATTGAAGAAAGCCCTGTATGGGCTCAAACAGGCTCCAAGAGCATGGTATGGTCGAATAGATAGCTATTTGCAAAAAATGGGGTTTGTCAAGAGTGACGCAGATCCCAATCTTTACAATTTGCTGGTAGAAGATAAGCCATTAGTATTAGTACTATATGTAGATGATTTGTTTCTCACTAGATCATCTAGGCTCATCAAGGATTGCAAACGGAATCTAGAAGTTGAATTCGACATGAAGGATTTGGGGTTGATGTATTATTTCCTAGGATTGGAAGTCTGTTAGAAGAATGGAGATATCTTCATGGGATAGGAGAGGTATGCCTTGGAAATTCTGAAGAGGGTCAGAATGCAGGGTTGCAGGCCCATGGCCAAACCCGTGATCACCAATTGGAAAAAGATAGATGCATCAGAAGACGCAGAATTAGACCCCACCTTATACAGACAGCTCATCGGGTCATTGATGTATCTGGTTAACACCAGAACTGACATTTGCTTTGTTGTCAACACTCTTAGTTAGTTCATGGTGGAACCCCAAAGAGTGCACTAGGCAGCAACAAGACACGTTTTGAGGTATGTACGAGGAACAGTCAGATTTGGTATAAGGTATGGCCAAGGAGAGGATGTCAGACTCAGTGGATTCACAAATGCAGATTGGGCAGGTAGCTCGGTGGATAGGAAAAGTACCTCTGGGTACTGTTTTAGCATGGGATCAGGAATGGTGTCCTGGTGCAGCAGGAAACAAGAGTCAATAACATTGAGCATAGCTGAATCAGAGTAAATGGCAGCTAGTACAACTACATGCGAATCCATCTGGCTTCGGAAACTTCTTGTGAGTCTATTCAGGAGCAGGTTGGATCCGACTAGTGTTTACTGTGACAATCAGAGTTGTATCAAACTCTCTGAAAATCTAGTATTTCATGATCGGTCCAAACACATTGACATCAGGTATCATTTTATCAGACACTGTGTTCAGCGTGAAGCAGTACAACTCCAGTACATTCCCATAGGAGAACAGACAGTAGATATACTCACTAAAGCTCTGGGGAGGATTAAGTTCACTCAGTTCAGAGAATAGTTGGGTATGACTGAAAATCCATTTCAGTAATCAATGGATCTTCAACACAGTTGGAAGAGGGAGCTGCAGCATAGTTGCAACATTTGTGCAGTGTTCGTGAGTACCATCAACAGCACACCAGTAGATGTTACAGAAGTCAGAGCAACACATAGAGTTGTATTGCTACAACACTTTCCTCGCTAAGAGGGAGTGTTGATTTATGGCAGCATCGGATGTGCTCTAGCCTTGTAATTTTGTATATAGGCTAAGACACATGTATTCCATAATACCCAGAAATGGTTTTGGAAAATTCCACTTAGAGATGGTTTAATTAAATTAATTAATCGTTTTTTAATGTTTTCCTAAGTCTAGACTTAGGGAAGCTGATTACTTAAAGGGTATTAATTAAACTAAGTGTGAATCTTCTAGATAAAGTCATGGATCATCTCCCAGTTAGTCTTAGCCCTTGATTATGTTTTAATCTTGGCCGTTGAAGGGTCAACGAAAGACTATAAGAAGGAGGGTGAGGGGCCTATGTAAAACACATCAGACGGAGAAAGAATCTAGAGATCGATTTCTTTAGTCAAAGGAAGAATCAAAGTGATTCTCGATTGCAGAGAGGCGAAGGTGAAATCTCCAGGAGTGAGAGTTTTTGAAGCATAGAGTACAGGAAGAGAAGCGAGAAGGGAGCCACACCAGCAGTGCAAAGATAGCCAAGCAGCAGTTACACTAGGCCAGCGCAGAGCAGCAGAGGGAGTTTCGATTTCAGTTGGAGAGGCAGCTGAGGGTTCATCCAATATCCGGAGGACGTTTCTGGAAAGTGGAGAAAACTCAAGTCTCACCCAGCAGTGAGTATTGAAGCAGTCACATCAAGTAGTAGCAGCAGTGACGTAGTGACAGCATGGGGGACGCAGTCACTGCGTAGAGATCACGCATAGCTACTCAGTGCGGGTGCAGGTCAGTGCCGGAACTTCATGGTAAAGTGAGAATTGTCTCGTTAGCCTATTCTCATTAGATTTCTTTAGGTGATTGATTGATGATTACAATCACACATTTGTACTCGAAATTTCTGCATAATAAAGAACCCTTAGATCTGTTGCATCGGTTTTCCCAAGTTGGGTTTTTTTGGGGACAATTGTCCAAAAATAATGGTGTCTATGTGTGAATACTTGTGTTATTTCTTTCATGTTGTTTATTTATCATGAAGTTTGTTGCATATTTTATTTTGATATTTAACACAGTAAAATGTTAAATAATTGTGTTGTAAATGCAATAGAAGAAATATAATCAGTAGCTGCAGCAGAATTCTACATTATAGAATTTTCACAATGTGTTGAGATTTTGGATAGTTGGTGTAGCATCGTGTGTGCTCTAGCCTTAAAATTTTGTGGAGGGGCTAAGACACACTTGAAGTCCAAAACCCAGAAAATGTTTTGTGAAATTTCAGTTGGTGTTCAAGTTATTCAAATAAATAATTATTTTAATGTATTTCCTAAGTCTAAACTTAGGAAAATTAAATAATTAAAGTGAATTAATTAACACATGTGCTGAAATGTTCTAAAAGACATGGATTAAGCAGCCTTTTAATCTCAGTCATTGATGAATGTTTTAATCTCGGTCATTGATGAGATGAATGAAAAAGTATAAGAGAAAGGCTTGAGGGTCAGTTGGAGATAAGCACAGTTGCAGAACTGAGAGACTGATCTGGAATTCTAGGGTAGGGTTTGCTAAGAATTTCTGGAGGAGTTTTCTACAGTGAGGGGTAGTATTGGTTGAGGGGATGATCTGATCCCGGAGTGAAGAGCCAGTAAGAGGCAGAGGAGCGGCAAACAAGGACAATGCAGAGGAGCAGAGAGTAGCAGCAGCAGCTGTCCAACCGCTACGCAGGCTAAGGAAAGGGCAACACTAGAGCTACAGAAGGTTTCTAAATTACGCAGAGGGTCTCCAAGAACAGCATAAGGCTTGCGTCACCATCTTTGGGGTTATGCAGTCCCTCTCTGGGCAGCGAAGTGGCACACAGAGCCTAGCAGGGCTGACGCTGGGGCTTCAGAGGCAGCGCTGGGGTTTCTATGGCCAGATCTGGGCTAAGTCTTGTAAATCCCATTTGAGGGTGTGGATCAGTTAGAAATTTGGTCTTGGAACAATAGGTTAGCTGCAGATTTCTTTTATTCTCTGTCAGATTTTCCAGATCTGGAACCCAGATTTAATATACACAGAAACTACTTAATAAAATAAACCCTAATATCTACTGCACCAGTTTTCCCGCTTTCGATTTTTCCGGGGACTTATGTCCAAAAATCCATGTGTCGCTTTGATTGAATGAGCGTAGTATTCAGTAAATGATCTGCATGTGTAGACTGTAGTTGTGTTTACTTCGGCATTTTATAAATCTAATTTCTGAAGATAATTTGTATAATTTAAATCAAGTAGGAGAAGTAAATCATGATACTGCAGTAAATTTTTACATGGTATCAAAGCAAATAGCAAATCAAGCTAAATCTCTAGCAATCAGCTGAAGAATATTTTTTTTGCAGGATAGCAGTAGAAGTAGCACAAATTCGGAAGGGGCAGCTTGACAGCAGGAGGAGGTAGATCCAGGAAGGGACAACGCTGTAGACTCAAAAGGCCATCAGGCTCAGAGCCTCCCCATACCAGCGTAAGGACTGTGTCACCTAGTGTGTGTAAAAAATTTTGAATCTTAATTCTTATGCAGAAATTATTAATGTTAATCTGGTTAAGCTTCTCCTACTTATACAAGTTATTAACTAAATAAATTCAAGTTAACATCAAAGCAAAATACATAACATATCTCTACCAATTCAAATCTAGAATAAGCATATGCACACATAGACACAGTGACAGTTATTTCTGGACAAACTGTCCCCGGAAAAACCCAATGTGGGAAAACCGATCTCTGGCTACTGGAGGGTTCTATTATTAAGAATATTTCTGAATACACAACTCTGGGTTCCAAATCTGGAAAAACCTACAGAGAAAAATCTAGAGCTACAGCTCTTGGCTGGTCTAAGACCAAAAATACTAACTGATCCACACCCTCAAATGGGATTTACAGAACTCTGCTAAATCTAGGCCTAGAAACCCCAGCACTGCCCCTGAAAGATAGTGTTGTTGCTGCTGTCGTCTGTTGTTGTCGTTGTTGGCTTCCTTTGCGCTGTCCTTGTTGATCTCTTCTCTACTTCTTGTGTATTCTAGACCCCGAGATTGGATCATCCCCTTGGTCTAAATTCCCCTCTTTGCAACTGAAACACTTCTGAGAATTCTTAGCAACCCCGCCCTAGAATCTCAGCTTAGCTTCAATGTTGTGCCTCCATGTGTGTTTTACAAATGACCCCAAGCCTTTACTTTATACTTTTCTCGTTGACAAATCAACGACCAAGATTAAATCTTCAATCAATGGCTAAGATTAAAAGAAAGCTTGATTCATGTGACTTAAGATAATTTCATCACATGTTTAATTAAATTCACTTTAATTATTCTATTTTCCTAAGTTTTAACTTAGGAAATACATTAAAATAATTAATTAATTAAATATCTCCTAAGCCAGATGAAATTTCCCAAATCCATTTCTGGGTCTTGTAGATCCAATGTACTCTAGTCCCTCCACAAAGTTTGGGAGCTCGAGCACAACTGATGCTACCCCAAATACACAAAATCTCAACACTCCCTCTTAGCATCAAGGGTGTGCTCTAGCAATACATCACACTCATGCATTACATGATTTTGGGCACTAGTTCTATGCTGTTGAAGCTTGGCCTCTTGCCACTCAACTCTGCATTGTTGCTACCATTTTGTACTGCTGCCCGCGACTCTGCCACTGCCACTACAACCACTGTACTACAACTCCCTCTTCTTCGGAAGACCACCCTTTCCTCTAGTGGAAGGGGTTCTCGATCATTCCCATCTTCTCTCTGAAGTAAGTGAATTTAACCTTATTCAGAGCCTTTGTGAGAACCTCTGATACTTGTTCACCTGTAGGAGTGTATCGTAACTGTACTGCTCCCTTCTGAACATAGTCTCGGATAAAGTGACACCGAATGTTAATGTGCTTCGACTGGTCATGAAACACAGGATTCTCAGAGAGCTTGATGCAACTCTGATTATCAAACATGATCTTGGTTAGCTCTATTCGTTTCTTAAGTAGGTTCAAAATTAATTTGCGGAGCCATATGGCCTCACACGAAGCCGTGCTTGCTGCCATGTACTCTGCCTTGGCTGAGCTCAATGCTACGAACTTTTGTTTCCTGCTACACTAGGAGGTCATTCCTAATCCGAGACTAAAACAGTACCCGCTGGTACTTTTCCGATCTACTGTGCTTCCAGCCCAGTCCGCATCTGTGAACCCACTTAATTGAATTTCATTTTCCTTCGTGTACTTTAGCCCATACTCGACTGTCCCTCCCAAGTATCTGAGAACATGTTTAGCTGCTGCCCAGTGAGCCCTCCTTGGTTCCACCATGAACTGACTGAGGGTATTCACTGCATAGCAGATGTCTGGTCTTGTATTGACCAAATACATCAATAACCCGATGAGCTATCTGTACAAGGTGGGATCAGCCTCATCATCCTCTGATGTGTCTATCTTCTTCCAGTTGGTGATCATTGGTGTGGCCATGGGTCTACAGTCTTCCATCTGGAATCTTTTCAGAATCTCTATCGTGTTTCTTCCTTGCCTTAGAAAGATTTCCCCTTCATGCTGCCAAAATTCTAACCCAAGAAAATAGTGCATCTGTCCCAGGTCCTTCATGTCAAATTCTGTTGCCATATTCTCCTTGCAGTCCATGATGAGCTTGGATGACTCAGTCAAAAATAAGTCATCCACATACAAAACAAGAATAAGTGGCTCATCTCCTACTCTCAAGTAGTATAAGTTGGGATCTGCGTCACTCTTGACGAACCCCATCTTCTGCAAGTAGCCATCAATCTGACCATACAAAGCCCCGGGGGCTTGTTTCAAGCCATACAAGGCTTTCTTAAGTCTACAAACATGATTCTTCTACTCATGTGTCTCGAAGCCCTCTGTGTTCTCTATGTACACTTCCTCCTCTATCACACCGTTCAAGAATGCAGTCTTGACATCCATCTGGTGAATCTCCCATCCCATCTGCGCTGCCAAAGAGATGATGGATCTGATAGAAGTGTACCATGCTACTGGAGCAAAGGTTTCTTCATAGTCAATGCCTTCCTTCTGAGCATACCCCTTTACTACAAATCTTGCTTTGAATTTCTCTATGCTACCATCTTCAGTATATTTGATCTTGTAGATCCACCTGAATTCTACAACAAATCTGTCCTGTGGTCTAGGGACTACTTCCCAGACATCATTTGTCATGATGGAGCTATACTCCTCCACCATGGCATCTACCCATACCTGATGCTGAGCTGCTTCCCGAAAGGTAGAGGGCTCTCCAACCTGAGCTACCAGTGCCTGATATCTGTCAGGTTGTTTCCTTATCCTCTTCTCTTCTCTAGGTGTTCCAATAAATCCTTCTGAATCTCTACGAAACTGTTGGAGTTCTTTGCTCGGTCTCCCATCAGTGGTGGGTGGTCTCACTTGTTCTTCCTCCTTTTCTTCGTCAGAGGAGCTTCCATCAAAACAATTGTGCCTAGGAGAGGCACTGGACCTCTCCTCCAGAGGTTGTTGAGGCTGTACCAATGGATCTTCCTCAATCTGCGTATCTGTGGCCATCTCTCAAGATTTCCTAAAGGCTCTTTCTTCAAGGAATTTTACATCCCTTCTTACCACGACTTTCCTACTCTCTAGAATATAGACGCGGTATGCCTTTGCATTCTCACTGTAGCCCATCAGAAAATCCTTTTCTGCAGTTTGATCCAGTTTCTTCCTCTTTTCCTTTGGAACATGGCAGTATGCTACACTGCCGAATATCCTTATGTGGCTCACTTTAGGCTTGCTGCCTGTGAACACACTTTCGAGAGTCACCTTCCCTAAAGCCCTATTTGGAACTCTATTTTGTATATAGACTGCTGTGTTGCAAGCCTCTGCCCATAAGAATTTGGGCATTTCCTAGTCGTACAACATTGCCCTCGCAGCTTCTATTATGGTCTGATTCTTCCGTCCTGCAACTCCATTTTGTTCTGAATTGTAGGGAGTTGTCCACTCTCTCTTGATGCCTTCCTGCGCACAGAAATTTGTGAAGTGTTTATTGATATATTCTCCACTGTTATCTGACCTTAACTTCTTGATCTTCTTTCCCGTAGAGTTCTCCACCAATGCTTTGAAATCTTTAAACCGATTAAAGAATTCATCTTTGGTCTTCAGAAAATAGATCCAAGTTTTCTTGGAATAATCATCAATGAAGGTGGCAAAATATTTTGCCCCACTGAGAGTTGTTGTAGACATCGGACCGCAAATGTCAGAGTGTATTAACTCTAATACACCTTTGGCTCTGCTGCTGCTTCTTGGAAACGCTACCTTAGCGTACTTCCCTAATACGCATCCTCTGCAAACATCGTCTTTCTTTGTGCTGAGTTCAGGAGCCCCTATCACAGACTACAGTATTTTTGAGAATCCCCAAGGCTCCATGATGTAGATGCCCCGTTTTTCTGTGCCATAACTCATTCAGATCTCTATCGTCTGTACTGTCGATTAGGGCCACCGGAGATTCAAGTTGAAGCTTATACAGCTTGTGACTCCTTACTCCAATTTGTGCCTTTTTACTCTAGTTAGGATGTTTGACATATACTTTGTCTTGAATAAAGTATACATCATAGCCCTTGTTCTGAAGTTGAGACACCGAGAGTAAGTTCATCCCCAACCCTTGTACATGCAGAACATTCGTGGCTCGAATCTTGTGGCCATCTTCCGTCTGAAAAGTTACGGTACCTCTCCCGATGGGGGTACATTTTCCTTTGTTTCCCATAGTTATTTGGAAATTCATCTGCTCCTCTTGATAGCTCAAAAAACATTCTCGAACCCCCGTCATGTGAGAAGATGCTCCACCGTCAATATACCAAACATCAGGAGGAGTTGTGCTTGACACACATGCAATATCCTCCTCTAGTCTGGATGCCAGCACTTTCATGTCATGTTCCCTCTACATTCCTGCATGCTCTAGAGGACTGCATGAGTCCTTTTGGTTGTATGAACCCTTCCCTTGGTTCATGTCGGATTTTCCCTTCCTGTCAACTGCGCTGTCCCTTCAGATCTGCAATTGCTCTGATACCATGTAGAAATTTTTGAATCTTAATTCTTATGCAGAAATTATTACTGTTAATCTGGTTAAGCTTCTCCTACTTATACAAGTTATTAACTGAATAAATTCAAGTTAACATCAAAGCAAAACACATAACATATCTCTACCAATTCAGATCTAGAATAAGCATATGCACACATGGACACAGTGACAGTTATTTCTGGACAAACTGTCCCCGGAAAAACCCAATGTGGGAAAACCGATCTCTGGCTGCTGGAGGGTTCTATTATTAAGAATATTTCTGAATACACAACTCTGGGTTCCAGATCTGGAAAAACCTACAGAGAAAACTCTAGATTTGTAGCTCTTGGCTGATCTAAGACCAAAAATACTAACTAATCCACACCCTCAAATGGGATTTACAAAACTCAGCCAGATCTAGGCCTAGAAACCCCAACGCTGCTCCTAAAAGACACTGTTGCTGCTGTTGTCGTCTGCTGCTGCCGCTGCTGCCTTCCTCTGCATTGTCCTTGCTGATCTCTTCTCTGCTTCTTGTGTATTCTAGACCCTGGGATCAGATCATCCCCTTGGTCTAAATTCCCCTCTTTGCAACTGAAACACTTCTGAGAATTCTTAGCAACCCCGCCTTAGAATCTTAGCTTAGCTTCAGTGCTCTGCCTCCATGTGTGTTTTACAAATGACCCCAAGCCTTTCCTTTATACTTTTCTCGTTGACAAATCAACGACCAAGATTAAATCTTCAATTAATGGCTGAATTAAAAAGCTTGATTCGTGTGACTTAAGATAATTTCATCACATGTTTAATTAAATTCACTTTAATTATTTTATTTTCCTAAGTTTTAACTTAGGAAATACATAAAATAATTAATTAATTTAATATCTCCTAAGCCGGATGAAATTTCCCAAATCCATTTCTGGGTCTTGTAGATCCAGTGTACTCTAGTCCCTCCACAAAGTTTGGGAACTAGAGCACAACTGATGCTACCCCAAATACACAAAATCTCAATAGTCTGGGGTCACGCAGTCCACTTCTGAGCAACGCTGAGGCTGCGCTGGGCCAGTCTGAGAGACGCGGTCCAGTATTCTTTCTGTTGCAGTAAGCCCTGCCAAGATTCGGAAGCAGTGCATCAGATCTTCAGTAGTGCTGGTGTGGTAGAGATTCTGCCAGTGCAAAATTGTGCCTAGCTAAGTCATCAAAGGCGGGAGGAAGACAACTACTCAGTAGATTTGAGCCAAACAGATCTGAGATTCGATTAGGAGGGTGATCGGAGAGTTCTGTCCGATTGTGTTTGGGTGAAAGATTTGTTGATTTATGGTAGCATCACATGTGCTCTAGCCTTATAATTTTTTATATAGGCTAAGACAAATGTATTCCATAATATCCAGAAAGGATTTTGGAAAATTCCACTTAGAGATGGTTTAATAAAATTAATTAATCGTTTTTTAATGTTTTCCTAAGTCTAAACTTAGGGAAACTGATTAATTAAAGAGTATTAATTAAACTAAGTGTGAATTTTATAGATAAAGTCATGGATCAACTTCTAGTTAATCTTAGCCCTTGATTATGTTTTAATCTTGGCCGTTGAAGGGTCAACGAAAGATTATAAGGAGGGTGAGGGGCCTACGGAAAACACATTGAGCATTTGGCATTTTCGACCTTGTGACCAGGAAAGGTTGGACGGTGTGTCCAACTTTGTCATCTGGAGGGCTAGGATGCTATCATAGATGAGTATGGCATCAAGGATCATGCAACAAGTGTTCTAGCTGTGCCTATAGATCCTGATCCTCTAAAGAAATTTAAGGAGAATCAAGCGAGGACTAAGCGTTTGATCATGGACAGAGTGAAGGATCACATTGTACCACATATTGCTGAAAAGAACACCGCAAATGACATGTGGGTTTCTCTATCAAGGAAGTTTCGTCCAATGGAGAATGCTCTTAAAGTATCAGATGAGGCTTTTCCAGATGCAGAAGTGTGAGGAAATACATCCTTTCCTTTTTTGACTTTAGACCATCTAAGACCAACTGGTTGGCATGGGTGCAACTCCAGATGAAGGGCTCTTGGTGAGGACTGCCCTGAATGCAATCTCCGAGGAATGGGAAACATTTTTCCAGAGTATACTGGGCAAAGCAGCGTTACCATCCTGGGCAGACATGTGAGCTATCCTCCACCAAGAAGAGATCAGAAGGATCACCAATAGGCAGAATATTAGTGGTGGGACAGTCAGAGTGAAGAAAGAGGAGGAAGATGATACAACCCTTGCATCAAAGGAAATAAAACATCAAGGGAAGAAGAAGAGGGACCTTTCCAAGGTCCGGTGCTTTAACTGTGGCGAACTTGGACACTTTGCCAGCACTTGTCCTGAGAAGAAGGACAAAGGATCTTTTGATTCCAAGGTTGCAGCAGCGAAGGATGATGGTTCTGATGATGATGCAGCCATGAGTCCTCATGTGCCTCAAGAGAAGAGGTGGGGTGACTTGGATTTGTAGAGCATCTACAGACATTGGCGGAATCCTTGAGTCAACCCTACTCTTGGATCACATACGAGCTACGGGAGCCTTAAGACAGTAGCGAGATGAGTCGGGAGATGGTTGCAAAAGGTCACAGTGAAGCAAAGGGCAGTGATGGAGAGTTGGAGAGGGAGCAGTGTAATGCAGAGGCAACAACAACGTGGAGACAGCAGCACAGAGAGGTTGTGCTCACGCAATGCAGTGTTGCACCATAACAGTGGCTTCAAGGGGACAGCATAAATTAGCAGCCAGGGAGCTTCAGTGATAGATGCAGCTTGACTTATCTGTCAAACAGTTGGGCAGGAGTCCTTCAGTTGCTTACTTCTCGGCAACCGAATTCCAGTGCAGCAGTTCGCAGTGGCAGTGCTATGGGCAGCATGATGTAGCAAGTTGAGAGGGAGCTGCAGTACAAATGTGGCAGTGTCAGTGGCAGTGGCATGGGCAACAGTGCAGTGGATGGTGGACAGCAGCCCAAGCATCAACAGCACAGAATCCAACTTCAAGATCTTGTAGTGCTTGATGTGGATGCATTGCTAAAGCACACTTTATGCTAAGAGGGAGTGTTTAGATTTTGGATCGTTGGTGTAGCATCGGGTGTGCTCTAGCCCAAAAATTTTGTGGAGGGGCTAAGGCACACTTGAACTCCAAAACCCAGAAAGTGTTTTGTGAAATTTTAGCTGGTGTTCAAATTATTCAAATAATTAATTATTTTACTGTATTCCCTAAGTCTAAACTTAGGAAAATTAAATAATTAAAGTGAATTAATGAACACATGCGCTGAAAGTTCTAAAAGACATGGATAAATTAGTCTTTTAATCTCAGCCGCTGATGAAAGTTTTAATCTCGACCGTTGATGAGATGAATGAAAAAGTATAAGAGAAAGGCTTGAGGGTCAGTTGGAGATACACACAGTTGCAGAACTGAGAGACTAATCTGGAATTCTAGGGCAGGGTTTGCTAAGAATTTCCAGAGGAGTTTTCTGGAGTGTGGGGTAGTATTAGCTGAGGGGATGATTTGATCCCGGAGCCAAGAGTCAGTAAGAGGCAGAGGAACAACAAACAAGGACAGCACAGAGGAGTAGAGAGCAACAACAGTAGCTACATAGCAACTGTGTAGCCGCTACAGGCCGAGGAAAGGGCAGCGCTGCAGCTCCAGAGGGTTTCTGAATTACGCAGAAGGTCTCCAAGACCAACGTAAGGCCTGTGTCACCCTCTCTTTGGTTATGTAGTCCATCTCTGGGCAGCGCAGTGGCACACAGAGCCTAGCAGGGCTAACACTGGGGCTTCAGGGGCAGCGCTGGGGTATCTAGGGCCATTTCCGGACTGAGTCTTGTAAATCTCGTTTGAGGGTGTGGATCAGTCAAAAATTTGGTCTTGGAACAACAGGTTAGCTGCAGATTTCTTCTATTCTCTATCAGGTTTTCGAGATCTGGAACCCAGATTTACTGTACTTAGAATCTACTTAATAAAATAAACCCTCATATCTGTTGCACCGGTTTTCCCACTTTGTGTTTTTCCGGGGACTTATGTCCAAAAATCCATGTGTCACTTTGATTTTATGACCGTAGTATTCAGTAAATGATTTGCATGTGTAGACTATAGTTGTGTTTACTTCGGTATTTTCTGAATCTAATTTTTGAAGATAACTTGTATAATTTAAATCAAGTAGGAGAAGTAAACCATGATACTGCAATAAAATTTTCACACGATGGACCCTGCCCATCTGGCACATTAGAGTCTTATAGTCTTCCTCCTCCTGGATCTGGTGCCCCACTGTCTCCTTTCAAGACTAGTCCCTAGCTGAGACCCTTCCTTTCTCTGCAACTCGCACTTCCTCCAACAGTTATTTCCGGCAACTGAAAGTCAAACTGTTGTCCAGATCTGCATTCTGGCTAACTCACACAACCTCCTCTCGCAATCTCGTACTGGTATCCTTGTAAAGTTGCGAAATCTGTGAAACTCAAAACTAGAGAAAATAAACCCGAAAATCTCACTCTTTCCCGTTGCTCGACTGCTGGATATGCTACTCACACTCCCTTCTGAAGTGAGAAGATCTACTCATAGCTATTGCCAATCTTCTACTGGAAAAATTAGATCTCTAAATCTAGAGATCGCCTGACAGAAATTTTCCCTCTGTTGTGTGTTCTTCTTCCACCCGATGCAGGTTCTGCTCTAGCGAACTGCTGCAAAACTCTCTGGGTCCAACTAGATATATGCTCAACAAAAAATATTAAGTTTCTCCCTCTGCCTCTAGAATCACTCGATCTGGAAAACTCGAATTTTGTTGCCTCTTAGAAAAATCGATTTTCCTCAAGTAATTCGGCCTCCTGGAAAAGTGACTACATTGCCCCTGGGAATTTCGATCTGTTACCCACATTGAACAACAAAATTCCTTCCTTTCGCTTCTGAGCTCTCCGGCTGATCAACTGCACTTTGATACCATGTGAAAATTCTGAAAACCGGAATCCCATTGCAGCAACTGATATTATTTCTCCTAATTTTTAATTAAATTTAACAATTTATCTGCAGTTTTCTACAGCAAATATTGAAATAAATACACTGCAACCTTCACAAATGAAAAAGAAGAATAAAATGCTAGAAGAAATGCTAGCACACACATAAATAACAATTATTTTTGGATGAAAATCCCAGGAAAAACACAACTCGAGAAAATCGGTGCAGCAGCTGAGGGTTTTAATTATTAAGTAGTAGTGAAAATAATCTGAGTACCACTGGATGTCAAAACTGGAAATCCTACAGAGAAATACTGGCAAGAAAAATTCTAGTGAGGAAATTTCCTCACTCCACAGGAAAATCTGGGCTCTGACCTCAACACCAGGTGAGTCGTCCAAACTGGCTTTGCGCAGCTACTACATCGCACTAGCACAGTCCCTTCTGCACTTAGTTCAAACCAACTTCTCCTCAAGCCATCTGGTTTGCTGTTGTCTGGGAAAATGTCTCTACTGGTCTCCGGAACCTTTGTCCATCTTTTGGCACTGAAACTCGTCTTTCCCCAGCAGAATCAAAACTGCCTCTAGAGGATACTGTGTTGCCTTTGCATCAGCTGCTCTGTGGTTCTTCTGCTTCTCTACAGCCACACTCAACAGATCTGAAATTCTTCCTCTGACTTCACTGTCTCTGCCCCTCTCCCTCACTGCTTCGATCTCACTAGCTCTCTCTCCAACAATTGACTGTTGCTACTCTAGAAATCGATCTGCTCATGAAATCGAACCTCACAAGTGTGTTCTTCAAGTGCCCATCGGCTTCTTCTTATAATCCTTTGCTGAGACTTCAACGACCAAGATTAAGTCTTAACGATGGCTAGGATTAACTTGAAGTCGATTTGTGTGAGTTTCTAGACCATTCACACCTTGACTTAATTAATACTGATTAATTAACCATATTCCCTAAGTTTAGACTTAGGAAATATTTAAAAACTAGTTAATAATCTAATTAAGTCATTTTTAGGCTGAGTTTCCAGAAACGATTTGAGCTACAGATCTAACCTTATTATACTGGTCAAATTTACATAGAGTAATAGTAAATATGTTTTACTACAAAAGATTATAATAAGACATACTTTTCAATTGCTAATATCAAGAATCAAAATATTCTTTGTTATACTAAATTCACATGAAATTCTTGATCCTGTAAACTTTACCCAGTTTGCAGTTTAACGGAGTGCCCACCATAACTCACAGGGAGGCACTGATTTTCTATCATAAATCTTTCATAGATATTCATCTTGAACAAAGGATAAACAAATTTATTTGAGGCATATATCCAAAAAATGAGTCCTTTTTTCATGTTCCTTACTCTCTTCTAACTTGGAAGGTAGTTGCAGGGATGGACAGACATGTATATGTTTATGCCCATGCATATATAAATGGAGAAGAATATATATTTTTCCAATTGTAAGCATCTAACATATCTATCATACTGACATCTATTACGATCAAGATATGAGTCAATGATCTTTAATACCTTTGAAAGCATAGCTCCGCCTTGAGAGTACTTTTGAAGCATAAAGCTGTAAGACCTTTTGCAAAATTGCTACCAAACCGGGCTTATCACCATCAGATATTGCCTGCATAGATTTAACATATGCTTCAGTTGACTAAAACTGTTGTCTGAATTTACATAATTGACGTGAGAAATCATCATTGAAACAATGAAGCACCTTAATGAATTGAGCTCTATTAAAAAAAAACTTTATAGAGCTCAATTCATTATACCCTTCCTTTCTAGGGTATTTGTCTATGACAGCGCACCATTCCAAGACCAAATTTGAGACAACGGGTCCTTTCTAGGGTGTTTGTCTATGGTAGAAAAGTACATTTTTTAAGGCACGTGCGACAGGAATATTGAGTCTGAGGCTGCGAGTGTTGGAAACAATTTTGTCTAAGCCAATGGATCTCCTGCTTGGGGCAAAGCTAAGGCTGGTAGCTTCAATTCGGAGGCAGCAGAGGTTGATCGGATCATTCTAAAGCAGTGGGAGCTAGACTGATTCCCTTGATGCAACGTATCAGCCACTAAGGCAGCAGGTCATTTTCTTGGGCAAGTAACAGTTGGGAATTTAGTGGTGATCCCCCTGAGGCAGAAAAACAACCTTCTAAGTCAGCGAGGGTAGGGAAGAGTCCTATTGTGGCAACGGGTCACCTTTCTGAGGTCAACTCAGAGTTGGAAATAGCCCTACTATAGTAGTGGATCATCCTTTAGGGCAAGCAAGGCAATGAGAACTGGATGAAGGACAACATTGGAAATCCATGGCACTGGGTTAGCAGGCTGCTTGTAGTTGGCTATGAACTTACAACACACTGATTCAGGGCATCAAGCAGGCCAGGGGAAGTCCGCACAGGCATTTGGGCTGCGGTTAGCTGATAGTGAGGAGTCAAGGGAGACAATGGGGGTTGATTAGAAGTATAAGTTAGCAACTAGGCCAGCTACAATTTGTAAGTTTAATGGTTATAAATCTGGTGTTGGAAAAAGAATGGTGGAATTGTAAAGTTGGTAATTGTTTTTTGAGTTGGCCTTTCTTATAGTATTGTTGATGAAATCAACTGTTTGTACCTTCAATGATTATCCATGTTTATAGATTGGAAAGGTACTGCATTACTGTTAGAAAATATATTTCCTTTTGGAAAACCTAGCTCAAAATTGCACCCTAAGGATAATTTTCCCAGAAGGTACATTAAAAGTTTGTCAACACCTTCACAAACTCAAACACAGTGAGTTGGACGTAACAGTAGCACCAACAAAGAATGTCGGAATCTAGCTTCTAATTCTTTTTCTAGAAGATTTCAGAGTCTTTTTGAGGCTTTGGGACATGGTAATATTGATGGGTGATGTATTACTAGACATCTTATATTTCTTATATATCAATTTTCTTTTTACATTTATGTGGCAATGATTTATTTTAGGTTGTTGCTTTAGATGTTTAAAAATTTGAAAAAAAATGATGTTTTTTGAAAAAAAAAAATTCATTTTGTTGAAATATTATAATATCTCCCTCAATGTTATTGATAATTGTTTTCTTGACCCTCGACAATATTTTCACTAACACAATGTTTATAACATTGTTACAAACATAATAATGATTACAATATAAGGTTGGCCAAAATTGAAGCTTACACCATTTTCAACATCCCCTCTTAACCTAAATAGGAGGCCACAATGAAAAATGAAGTATACAAATGAGAGTGGATTTATAGATGTAACTAAATATAAAGTTGGTCGTGGCTGAAAAAGAGAGTGGGTGTTGAGATTTTGGGGTGTTGTGGTAGCATCAGATGTGCTCTAGCTCCCAAAATTTGTGGAGGAGCTAGAGTACATGAGATCTCCAAGACCCAGAAACCGTTTATAAGAATTCCATCAGGTTTAAGTTTCATTCAAATAATTAATCGTTTTAATTAAGGACCCTAAGTCTAACTTAGGAAAATTAAAAGATTAAAGTGAATTAAATTAAGCATGTGATGAGAATGACTTAAGTGACGTGGATCAAGCAACTTCTAATCTTAGCCGTCGATTAAAGATTAGATCATGGTAGTTGGTTTCCCAATGAGGAAAGTATAAAAGAAGGGCTTGGGGTCAATTGGAGAGAACACACACATTGGCAGTGCACACACAACGTTGCGTGCTAAACAACCAGCGTGCCAAAGAGAACACAATATGTCTCACTCAATAATCAATAATCCAAATATCCAAGCATCTAAACATGTCCCAAATGAGGAGGCTCCTCCATCTTTTATAGTGTTGGTTTCCCTCCAAAACCAAATGTAGCATCTCTCTCTCCTCCACATCCTCATCCTTATCTACATTCTCATCCTTATTTGCGCATAAGCTTGGAGAAACTTCTAGAGTGTCCATAGTCCCCCTCCTCCACGTGGTGTTGGGCCCCCCTTTGACTCCCACTTAAGTCGCAACGTTGTGCTACTAGGTGGATGTCTTATTTCATTTAAGTGAGTTTAGACCCTCTTTACTCACTTTTTATTTATTTGCAAACTATAGGTGGAAAAATAAACAAAATAGAATATTCCAATTTGCTGTCGCAAATTAGGAATATTACAACACCCCCATTTTTTCAAATGGGATTCTTCATGTTCGACGTGGTTGCGCAATTCAGATTCCATCATCAGTCATCAGTTGACAGTTTTGCAAATGATGTAAACCCATTCTGCATGTAATGATGTAAATGATCTAAGTAAGACCGTCAATGTATGTAACAACCTAGGTAAGCCTAGTATGTTGTTGATGATTTCTATCCTAAGAGGTTTTTTGTCTCACTGATTCACGAAAGTGATCGGCAGAGTTTTTCCCTCCAGCCTCACCCCAAAGCTAGGGTGGATTTTATCATCAGCATACTAAGTGAGTCCTAGTGTTTCTATCGAGTCCTTGTAAAAGTAGTTTGAGCTACTTGGTCTACTAGATCATGTTTTGAGTCGCAGAATTGGGTATTTATTTGAGGGTCTATACGAATGGGTATTCCCCCTTCATGTATGTAAATGTATTATCTCATGTAAAGAGGGTTGGAAAAATAATTATAATCCCCTCTCAGTCAATTAATTAAATTTTCTGGTCAATTAATTAATAAAATCTTAAACCAGAAATTTAATTAATTTAGGGTCCTAAATTAGGATTAAATCTTTAAAGGAAAAATTTGTTGGTCCTTGGAAAATGATTTTTGACAGCCCCAGGCCAAGGGAATATTGAGAATTTTAAGAAATATTGGACCCTTGGGCCCTGGTGGTTAAGTCAAGGTCAAAATTTTGGGGTAATTAACTCAAAAATAGTATTTTTGAGTTAATTAAAATTGAATTAAATGATAAATTCGTTTTTTTCCCCAAAATTTTAATTTCAACGCTCCGGATTAAAAGATAATTAAATCTTTTGGACGGTTGAGATTATTTTGACGAGGATCATCCAAACTAGCCGTTAGAGATCTTGTCCTATAAATTTAGAGGTCTTTCTCATTCTTGAGGCATCCGATCTCAGGATCGTGCACTTGCTCTTAGAAGCTCTTGTAAACTTTTTTTGAGGAATAAAGCATAAAGACTTTGGGGTTACAAATCTGGATGTTCCTTCTCAAATCTATGTGGTGAATTGTCTCTAAACTCTGCTACTTTGTTTCTTGTATTTTATGGTTGATGGCCTTCATGGATTAATCTGCATATAGGTATCTTATGCAGTTTTCTGGATTTATAAAATAACATTCTGATTTTTCTGCAAAGGTTTCATTGTAACGACCCATTCCCGAACTACTAATATCAGGCTTACCTAAGTTAGAAATTAATGATAAGGTTTTAGACTAAAATTCATATGGGTTTAGCATAAAGTATATAAAAAGGATTAATGAAAAGAAAATAAAATTTTAAATAATTAAAATTTATACATATACTCAAAGTTGAGTTAAATATTATAATATAAGCCTTAATCTGAAATATCCTTCAAAGTCAAGCCATATACTTCTAAATAGATTAATTAAACACAAAGATCACACCTCCTCTTTAAAGCCACTGACATCTCCTTAAATGATAATCGTACCATCCTTTAAGAAGACCTTATCTAGATGGAGAAGAGGCGGTGAGGAGGTTGAATGGCGGTGGGGAAAAATTATATAAGGAGGTTTTGAGGGAAAGAAGGGGGATTCGGTGGAAGGGAGATTGAATTGTCAGATTTAATTGTTTGAAGAGAGTCTCTGTTCTTCTTGGAAATCTGGGCACGGGGGCAGAGGAGACATCCTCTGGGTCTGGGATTGTTCCCGAATTGGCTGGGAGGACTTGATTGTTTCGGTGAATTGTTTAACTATCCACACCATCAGCAATCACGGGAGAAGAACCACCATTTAAAACCATCAACTGTGTACCAGGTATTTCTCTTATGTATTTGATTGTTTCTCAATTAAACTTCACTGCTGATTTCATTAAAATACATTACTGCTGGATATATTTTGTCTGCAATTAATTCTCTGTGTGGCGTGTACATTTGGTATCGAGAGGGTGATTCAAACCCTCTTACGACCTTATAGGCCCATTGAAAACTTGTTTATAAGCCTCACTATTTGGTACAAACCAGTCTCTGGTTGTTCCAAATTTAAGGCTGCTTGTGTAAACCTGCCGTGCAAATATCAGTTTCAACAAGAATTCATAATCTCTGCATAAATTAAATGTCAAACACACTGCATTCCGTGATCTTGTTTCAATCAGGAAAGTAGTATTTGAGTTGACCGTGCTATTTTATGCCTATACTTATAACTATGAAGCAAGAAAAGATCAGCATGAAACCTCTATCGTGAAAATAGAATTGATGTCTCCATAAAACTAATACACACTGTGATTTTGCATAACCTACTAGCTGAAAAAGGACAACCAACTCAATATTTTTAAGGCATCAAAATATTAATGATATTGAGAAGCAACTAATGAACTTAAGTAACAACCCAAATTGATTTAAAATGGGTAAAACTAAACCTAAAATCATCAAACCATATGTTAAAAGACAACAAGTCATTCACGGAAGAAGTGACCTAGAGTAAGTGAGAATAAGTTTATTACGGGTCATAAATTGCATAAACAAATACTTGTTATACAATAACTAAACTGCAACAATCACTGGTTCCTCACCAGCATTTCAGGGTTTCCACAGGTGAGAGATTTGAAGAGTGTTGAAATTATCCGATCACGCATCTCTGTATGATTTGGAATTTGAAAATCAACCAGGGCCATGACTGTGCATAGAAGCTCATTACACACAGTTCGAAGCTTGCCCAGTTTCACAACCAAATTTGGATTAATAAATTTCCAGGCTGAAGGATTTTTATCTTCCTCCGTAAATTAAAATGCTACTTGTAGAACGCTTACAAACTCATCTTTAGAAGTAGAGGCTGAAGGGACAGGCAATAGTTTAGCCATTGGTTCCCACCTGCAGTGACACTAGCATTCATGTAAATATAACAGAATTTTGTATTCAACTGAAAAATGTTATTAAAAACAATAAGGAAAGGTGTAAAATGTGTTCGATTATATTCTAACTAATATACCAGTGGTCGATGCCTTCTTAGAAATAAGGGCACGATGAGAAGATCTTCCTTGAAGGATATTCTTCATATTCCCAATCTGGCCACTACCATTAGCTGCAACTGTGCCTATACAGCAGCTCTCCAAAGGAAAGTCTGCCAGTGGCAATTCAAATCTCTTTATTTGTCGTGGCCTTACTATCTTTTCTCGGCAATTTTACTGTTTGTCTGTCAAGAAGGGCGAAGGTCGAAGGTCGAGCTTGAACCTCGAACCTCCCCCCCTTACCACTGCCTTTCGCCACCAATAAACCACCTATTCCCGCGAACATCTAACAGCCGCACGCGCTAACGGACTGAGCTATTCCATAATTAAATACCGCAAACCGACGAAAACGATGTTTTAATTCTCAAATTGTCGACGGGTAAACTGTTCGACGCAAGCGATGCTGTTGACGTTGCTCCAATATTGAACATCATACCCCTCGCAAACGTGCACAGATTGCCTATCGCAGGCATTTTCCTCTCGAGCAACGGAAGGCCGAACTTCAAAACGAGGAAAGAAAAGAAATACAAGCTATCGATGCAGACCAGGGTCTGTCGATAGCGTCCCGTGAAACCGAGCAAAGGCATTTCTTCGATAAAGAGAAGACCGATACTTCTTTAAAAACTTCAAATATCCCTGCGGCGTGGCTCGAACTGGAGGCTCCCGAGCTAGAGCTCTCTTAGGGAAACAGCGTTGATATGAAATAGACCTCTGGTTTATACGTGATCTACTGTCAAGATTACAATAGCCAGTGGAAGCCATGAATAAAATCTCTGTGGAATATGACACGGGGTTTATTTGGTCATATAATATATGTGGTTAATAAAAATCAGATAGATATTTGCGCTGTAGATTGGTCACCATACATACATATGTATGAATATATCGTATTACTGGAACATGGATATCATATATTCAAGTCTGAAAACGCAATTTCATATGTTTCGAACATAGCATATAATTCACTCCACCATTTAAAAATATATATATATATATATATATATATATATATATATATATATATAGTTTAAAACGTTTAGATATGTGCGCGCTAAATATGGTTTAAGCCAAAGTTTTATACATAGGACATCGAAGCCATTTTATTAAACAATAAGCTCGAACCCCAAATTCGTATCACTTACAATCCACGTGGATGAGGCTAGCCACTTCATCGAAGCCTTTGTTAAACAATTGTCGCCACTGTTAGATATTCGGGAGTGGGGCTATTTAAAAGGCGTGGGTTAAAAAAAAAAAAAAAGTCAAATGATAAACATCTAACGCTGTGATGATATGTGCATAGTAAATTGTAATACATTAAAACTATAATTTTAGGAAAAGTTTAAATTGGATTCACGTTGGGTTGGGATTTAATAGTTGTTGCATATAAAAATTTTGAGTAAGCTTTTTATATATGATATTCTAAAATATGTTCACAATTGAAAAGGTATAATAAAGTATTATATACAGGGTGATTACTTATAAAAGATAGGGAATTAAAAAAAAAAAAAATATATATATATATATATATATATATATATATATAGTTTAAAACGTTTAGATATATGCGCGCTAAATATGGTTTAAGCCAAAGTTTTATACATAGGACATCGAAGCCATTTTATTAAACAATAAGCCCGAACCCCAAATTCGTATCACTTACAATCCACGTGGATGAGGCTAGCCACTTCATCGAAGCCTTTGTTAAACAATTGCCGCCACTGTTAGATATTCGGGGGTGGGGCTATTTAAAAGGCGTGGGTTAAAAAAAAAAAGAAAAGTAAAATGATAAACATCTAATGCTGTGATAATATGTGCACAGTAAATTGTAATACATTAAAACTATAATTTTAGTAAAAGTTTAAATTGGATTCACGTTGGGTTGGGATTTAATAGTTGTTGCATATAAAAATTTTGAGTAAGCTTTTTATATATGATATTCTAAAATATGTTCACAATTGAAAAGGTATAATAAAGTATTATATACAGGGTGATTACTTATAAAAGATAGGGGAAAAAAAAAAATTATAAAAATATATATATATATATTCAAGTGTTAGTATAGTCATAAGTAGTTGAGAATCAATAAATCCCTTCTATAGCTGCATCTAGGAATAAAACATTCTAGACAAGTTTATAAACTAACACTTTGATCGATAAAAACCTTGCATTCCACTCTAGATTTAGTAAGCATACATTACCCTGCATAGGACAAGGAGGTCGCGTTGCCACCCTCCTTGACCTTGGTACCAGTAAGACCTGCCTGCAGGTAAAATAGCAAAAGAACTATACCCGTATGCCAGCTCTAATCTTACGAATATTATATTTTGTCAGTCCGAAAATTTATCCACTCCTCATGAATTTATTTATGTATTCCAGGAAAAATTACCATGTTGAACACATACCAAAGGCGGCAGCGCCGCCACCTCCACCTTCACCATCGCCTTCACCACCATCAAGATCGTCGTCAGCACCTGTTGCTCCGCCTGATCTCACTACTGCGATGAGCTCGTTAGAGGCCATTATGGAAACCTTGAAAGGGTCGCAGTCGACCAGGAACAAGGAGGAGCAACGTTAGTCAGAGGAAAGACACTCAGAAAGGCCGAGGGATTTCGATGACAAACCTCACAGAGAAGATATTTCATAGGAACTGCAAAAGATTAAACTCTCTGAATTCTCTGGAGGACAAGGTGGAGAGCATGCCTAAGCATGGTTGGAAGGGATGATCCGATGCTTTGCATTAAGAGAATATTCTTCAACTTCCAAAACAAAGATCGCTGTATTCCAACTCAGGGGGAATGCTCTGATTTGGTGGGGGAATATGGAAAAACAGCTGCATCTGACATCAGATACCATTCTTTGGGAATTGTTTGTGGACTGATTCCGTGCGAAATACTTACAGCCTTTCTTTCAAGAGCAGCAAGCCGGAGCCTTCCATACTCTAACCCAAGGGGGTAAAACCGTGGAAGAATACGAGACAAAGTTCATGGAACTTGTGAAGTATGTTCCTTATCTAGACACGGATGAACGCCAAGCCGAGCGTTTCATATTTGGGTTAAATCCTCGGATCAGAGCCATGGTAAGAATGTGGAAGCCACCGACCGTGGCAGAGGCAGTTGAATGTGCTCGTTATGCAGAAGAACATCTGGGGATAAAAAGGGATTTCAGGCCAGCTGAATCAATACCGCAGGCATTTACAGGAAAGACTCCCCGAAATTTCTTCCGAGGAAATAACTCGAGACCACCTCCTTATGGTTACAGATTTACCCCAAGAGGAGCGGGGGCAGGAGCTCCCAGGAACATAAACGCAATAGCTTCCGGGTCTTCAAACAACAATGCGTGGAGGTCTCGAGGAACTGGTAATCGAGGAAGGAATGGGAGAGGAAGCAGCACCAGGGGACAGAGTTCTTGGTCGGAGATTTCTCAGTCAAACGAAAAAGGACCAACCCGAGTGGACTGTTGGGGATGTGGAGGACCCCATCTTCGACGAGATTGTCCGGAGAACTCGCGGCAAACAGGAAAAGAACCGGAGAACTCGCGGCGGACAGGAAAAGAACCGTCATCAGATGCTCAAAGCAATCACAGAATCCATGCTGTCATCAACAACAACCAAGCAGCACATCAATCCACGGTAGTGGAATCTTCAGGTACTATCAATGGAATAAAACTCAAAATCTTGTTTGACACTGGAGCTACTGATAGTTTTATTTCATCTTATGCATCGAATAAATGTGGGTTGGCAGCTTGCAAGCAAGACGATTTTAGACAGGTAGAAATGGCTTCAGGAGACCTTCAATCGGTAGAATTATGTGTAGAAGATTACAAAGTTGATCTAGGGGTCTGTTTGACCAAACTAAAAGTATATGTCACAACCCTAGGTACTTACGACCTGGTGATAGGAATGGATTGGTTAGAGTCTCATCGAGCATGGGTAGATTGTTCCGGGAAAACAATACTTTGCGTAAATGATATGGGTGAGACAATCCAAATTCAAGGTATTAAGAGAAAGGTATCCTTGCGTTTCATCTCAGCCATGCAGATGAAGCGGTGCTTGAGGAAGGGTTGTCAAGTGTATGCCATTCAAGTGATAAGAAAAGAAAAAGGGCCTTCCTTAGATCAGTATCCAATTCTATCGGAATTTCCGAATGTTTTTCCAAAAGAACTACCTGGACTGCCTCCTAGGAGAGAGCTAGACCTCACCATTAAATTGAAACCTGGTACGGAACCTATATCTAAAACTCCTTACCGAATGACTGCCCCGGAACTTCAAGAGTTGCAAATACAGCTAAAAGAACTGTTAGATGTAGGGCACATTCGACCCAGTGTTTCACCATGGGGTGCTCCAGTAATCTTTGTCAAGAAGAAAGATGGTTCATTACGATTGTGTGTGGACTATCGAGATTTGAACCGAGCCACGGTAAAGAATAGGTATCCGATGCCTCGCATTGACGACCTTTTTGATCAAATGAAAGGAGCTACAGTATTTTCAAAGATCGATCTGCGATCAGGTTATCATCAACTCAGGATTAGCGAGAGCGACGTTTCTAAGACTGCATTCCGAACTCGTTTCGGGCATTACGAATTCATTGTGGTGCCATTTGGGTTGACCAATGCACCTGCAGTCTTCATGAACCTTATAAATAGCGTTCTCCGCAGATATCTCGACAAATTTGTACAAGTTTTCTTGGACGATATTCTCATTTACTCTAAGAATGAGAAGGAGCATGAAGAGCATCTTCGGATAGTGTTATTTTGTCTCAGAGAGCACAAGTTATATGGAAAATTATCCAAATGCGCTTTCTTCCAGAAAGAAATCCATTACTTAGGTCATATCATATCAAGCGAAGGAATCTCTGTAGATCCTGAAAAGGTAAATACAATCAGGGAGTGGCCGATACCTAAGAATGCACATGAAGTGCGTAGTCTTATGGGTTTAGCAGGTTACTACCGAAGGTTTGTGGAGGGATTCTCCAAAATTGCAAAACCAATCACAAACCTTCAGTGCAAGGGTGTTAAGTATGATTGGACTGAGGAATGTGATAAAGCTTTTTCTGAGCTTAAGCGATTATTGACTAGTGCACCGATTTTACGAGTACCGGATATAGATAAAGATTTTACTGTATGTACCGACGCATCTAAGCAAGGGTTAGGAGCAGTTTTAATGCAGGAAGGAGGCGTAATAGCGTACGTTTCGAGAAAATTAAAAACACATGAAGAACTTTATGCTACGTATGATTTGGAGCTAGCCGCGGTGGTCTTAGCTTTAAAGATGTGGAGACATTACTTGGTGGGGAGAAACTTTGTGCTCAAAAGTGACCACCAAAGTTTGCAATATTTATTCACCCAAAGAGACTTGAATGCAAGACAAAGACGATGGAGTGAGCTCCTAAGCGAATATGATTTTGCAATTTCATATATAAAAGGGAAGGAGAATGTGGTAGCAGATGCCTTAAGTAGAAGACCCCGAATATTCTCCCTCGTACCTATCAAGGTGAACTTGAGAAATCAAGTGCTTGAACATCTTGTAAGAGATAGTTGGTACTTAAAAGTAAGGTCAGGACTCGAAAGCAACCAATCGAAGGAACCTAAGTTCGAAGGGTATGATTTAGAAGAGGACAGAGTTCTACGATTTCACGGGAGGATGTATATACCCGATAGTGGAGATCTCCGAAACACCATCTTGAAGGAAGCACACCGAGCAGTATATTGTGCACATCCTGGGGTAAAGAAGATGTATGCTGACACTAAGAGACTCTTCTTCTGGTCAGGCATGAAAAACGACATTGTCAAATTTGTCGCTAGGTGCCTTGAATGTCAGCAAGTAAACGCTGATCATCGTCACCCAGCAAGTCTCTTACAATCTCATGACATCCCTATGACCAAATGGGAGATAATTTCTATGGATTTTATCGTTGGGCTGCCTCTTACGCAACAAAAGCATAATGCCATTTTGGTTGTGGTGGATAGATTAACAAAAAGCGCCCATTTCATCCCAGTAAGAGATACTTATGAAGTAGCTGATGTAGCACGGGTATTCATAAATGAAATCATCAGATTTCATGGAGTACCTAAGAAAATTATATCCGACAGAGATCCACGATTCACATCAAAGTTCTGGAATTGTATGCAGTCGGCCTTGGGAACTTAGTTAAATTTGAGTACTGCCTATCATCCTGAGACCGATGGACAAACAGAAAGGGTAAATCAAGTACTCGAGGATATGCTAAGGATGTATGTTATGGATCGATAATCACGCTGGGAAAAGTACTTACCCTTGGTAGAATTTGCTTACAACAATAGCAATCATAGTTCAATCGGGATGTCGCCATTTGAAGCTTTATACAGAAGACCTTGCAGAACGCCGTTGAGTTGGGACAGGTTAGAAGATCGAATAATCGTCGGACCCGACTTGATCCAAGAGATGGAGGATCAGGTAAAACTGATTAGACAACGGTTAAAAGAGGCTCAGGATAGACAGAAAAGTTATGCGGACACTCACAGGACAGATAGAAGCTATGTGGTAGGAGATCAAGTTTTCATCCGAATTAGACCAAATAAGAGCACCATTCGGTTTGGGAGGGGGACAAAATTACCCCCCCATTTTATTGGACCGTTTGAAGTCCTGAAAAAAGTTGGACCTGTTGCTTATCGTCTTGCACTGCCACCCCACCTGCATAAAATTCATAATGTATTTCATGTATCTGCCTTACGACACTATATTGCTGATAAATCTCATGACCTTCAATGGAAGGAACTGCAGGTATCGGACGAGGGAACCCTAACAGTCGAACCATTACGTATTCTGGAACGTAGGGTTCGACAGCTCAGGAACCGCCTGATAGACCAAGTGAAAGTCCAGTGGGACAAGTATAGCCCTGGATCAACGACTTGGGAGGATGCTGAGACTTTTTGCCAGAATTACCCCAGCTTATGCTAAATTTTGAGAACTGAAAACTTTTATGTATATGACTGCTCTATTTTGATACTCGACATTTTGAAACACTATGTAAATATGATTTTTTACTTTGCTGGTACATGGATACCCATAAGTCTAGAATGCTACTTCACTCTACTGATACAGAATATATGCTGTTTGTTTAAAAATTTACTGGTGCATGGACACTGATATGCAATATGTCATTTAAATTAACAGTGCAAGAATGTGAAATCATAGATTAGACATTATAGATGAAAATATCTATCAATTTATTTCATTGCATTTCAAATATGATTCAAGGAAGGGAAATAAAAGAATAACTACATATTGAATATGAAAAGTGAAACCTATGGGTATATAGATTGAAATGGACACAACAATGCATCATAAATAGAACATGAATGAACTAAACAGAAGCAGCATCTGAAATGAGAAATTTTATTTACCTATGTGAACAAATTTTCTTTTTATATATAAGTTCTAGGATTGATATCATACATATCAAAGTATTTTGAATACATAGAGGTTGTTATATGGGTAACAATTGGTTATGAGCAATATAGATGCATATGCTGTAATATGTGTACGAGTGTTTACATTGCAGATTATGTACCAATGAATATCATGTTGCAGAAAACAGAAAACAGATTACCGAAACAATCTACGTGATGACAGACTTCCAAGAACAGCTGAGACTCCCCGATATCCCACGATAGGGTGTTGACCCTGGGCCTACTGGGAGGAGTGGAGGTGTTGCCCACTGTTTATCCTCCAATACCTAGAGTCATGGGAGGACTGTGCGAGTCACGCTCCTCTAGACGTGTGATGATGACTACCGGATGCCTACCAGCATTTCAGGTCGACGTAATCGACACTGATATCATTGAGGTCTATGAATGGATCAGTAAAACTGATGCCATGGCATATTCCTGTAGAGGACGGATAGGATGGGAGGGGAAGAGATTAGGAAGGATCGGATGATTTTAGAATACTTTGGAGATTCGGTGAAGATGGGAAGTAACAATTAAATTACCAATACATACTTATTTAAACGAAAATTCAATCTTAAAATACAAGCATTCTACAATCACCCTGATCTCTATAAAACACAATATTGATATGAGTATATAAAACCATAAACTTCGGGACGAAGTTTTCTGAAGGGAGAAAGTATGTAACGACCCATTCCCGAACTACTAATATCAAGCTTACCTAAGTTAGAAATTAAAGATAAGGTTTCAGACTAAAATTCATATGGGTTTAGCATAAAGTATATAAAAAAGATTAATGAAAAGAAAATAAAATTTTAAATAATTAAAATTTATACATATACTCAAAGTTGAGTTAAATATTATAATATAAGCCTTAATCTGAAATATCCTTCAAAGTCAAGCCGTATACTTCTATATAGATTAATTAAACACAAAGATCACACCTCCTCTTTAATGCCACTGACATCTCCTTAAATGATAATCGTACCATCCTTTAAGAAGACCTTATCTAGATGGAGAAGAGGCGGTGAGAAGGTTGAATGGCGGTGGGGAAAAATTATATAAGGAGGTTTTGAGGGAAAGAAGGGGGATTCGGTGGAAGGGAGATTGAATTGTCAGATTTAATTGTTTGAAGAGAGTCTCTGTTCTTCTTGGAAATCTGGGCACGGGGGCAGAGGAGACATCCTCTGAGTCTAGGATTGTTCCCGGATTGGCTGGGAGGACTTGATTGTTTCGGTGAATTGTTTAACTATCCACAGCATCAGCAATCACGGGAGAAGAACCACCATTTAAAACCATCAACTGTGTACCAGGTATTTCTCTTATGTATTTGATTGTTTCTCAATTAAATTTCACTGCTGATTTCATTAAAATACATTACTGCTAGATATATTTTGTCTGCAATTAAATTTCTGTGTATGGAGTATTACACTCATGTTGTTTTCTTAAATCTCTATCGATCTAAGATTCAGATCTAAGTGTGCAGGGAAACTTTTTTTTTTTAAGATTGGGCGTCTGGGGAAGTCTTCGGTTGGACCAGCCGACTCCCAATAAACATAAATCTGATAAGCTCTTTATTTGTTAAATTCCGGATCTATCTTACGATATTTGTGATTTTGCAGGGTTTCGAAGGCTTGTGCCTCTCACTAAAACTTTAAATCTCTGAAAATTGTGCTAAAATGGATTCGGATCTGACCATGAGGGTTTTAAATTTGTAAATTAGTTGTAAATTTGTAAATTTTTTAGGACTGTGAGGGTTTTAATCGTTTCTTGGTGTGTATCTTCAGATCAGGTTGGTTTATTGCAGGTTACAGGTTCAAATCGGAAATTTTTTTAGATCTAAGGCAGATCTAACCTCCAAAGGCCAGATCTGGCCTCAGAACCCCCACTGTGGGCAAATCTGGACATGGTTTAAATTCAAGAGAGCATAAAATTTGAGCAAAAATTGAAGAAAATTCTAAGTTGTTGGGCGATTTAAATGTATTGGGTTTATCCACTACGAAAGACGCTGCCCTCATATCTTCCGATTTCCATTCAATCCCATCGATTTCTATCTGTCTTCATTTCCATCGCTCAGCCTTTTAAAGCTTCACCCACGCTATTTCCACATCTCTGCGTTAATCCTTGGCTGCCGTCTCTGCAAATTCCTCCGTTCCATACCCTGCTGCCGTCTTTCTTTATCTGCCCTCGTTTTCGATTTCATCAACCCGTGTCTCAGCTTCATCTACGTTCAGATTTCCTCTCTGCCTGTCCCATTTCTTCTCCACACTGCCATTGATTTTCTTCTTAACGCTATCCGATCTTGCTGCATCCCCTTGCCATCTGCGTCGATCATTTCCCTCCATTCCGTCCAGCATCAAACCTGCAAAACGACAAATGCATACCTTCAAATAGCCCACGTGAAATTTAACCCCTTTGTACATGCGTTAAATTTTTTCTAGAATGCTGGTTTATATTTTTTAGGTGGTTGTATATTTTCGAATTATGTTTTAGATTGTGGTTTCAAATTTTTGTGATTCGTTTTCTTAATTAGGTTTTAATTCTTGTTAGGGTTGTTAAATTTTTAGATTTCATTTAGCCTTCGGATTTTAAATAGTTGGTTTTAATTATTAGCGTAGGTGTATTTGTGTTTAGTTTAGTCGGTGTTCAATTTAATAGTTTTCATTGTAGTTTTAATTATTAGCGTTTTTTGTTTTTTTTAGTTGGTAGATTTTAAGTTTTAAAAAAGAAATCTCTAACGTTAGTTTTAGTTAGTTTTAATTTTTATTTTATTTAGTTTAAATTTGTTTCTAGCTTTGTTTAGATTTTAATTTTGTTAGTTAGATCAGTTTCTTTTAAATTTTAATTTGGATTCTAGTTTAGCTTAGTTTAAGTTTAGATTTTAGTTAGTTTAATTAGATTTCGATTTTTGTTTAGCTTTACATTTTAGATTTTAACTTTAGCTTTAGTTTAGGATTTTAAATTTTAATTTAAATTTAGTTTTAATTCCAGTTGTGTTTAGATTTAGATGCTAATTTTTAGATTAGAACTTTTTATTTGGATTTAGATTTTTAATTAAAAAATAAAATAATAATAAAAAATAAAAAATAAAAAATAAATAATTCCAAAAATCTTAAAAATTTAGAAAATACAAAAAATAAAAAATAAATAAAAAAATTTAAATTATTTTTTTTTTGGTCAAAGCGAGCTTAATTTTTTTTATCTAAAGTTTTGACTATAGAAACATTTTTTGGATCAAAATTAATTGAAGCATCATAAATCTGGAAATATTGCAAATGTCTGGTGTTTTCATCTTGTGATAATATTGCTGTGGGTTTAAGATATTTTCACGCATGATTGTGGTGTCTTTAAATTGAATATCATTGTGATAAATCGTGTTCTAATAAGCAACAGTTAATCGTCACTTACTTGTTTATAATTGCATAACGGGATTCTGTTTGACTCCATAAGGCACTGGTCTTAAACATGAAATCTAATTTAGATCTGTGGAATCTCGTTCATTTCTATCAAGTATTTAATGTTTTAGTTGTGTCTCTTGGATTTATCATCTTTATTTATAATAGGGTCTACCTCCCTTAGCCTGCAAGGAGACAGCTTGAATAGAGAGATTGGAGATAAGGATGACAGCCCCCAATCTGAGCCGTTGTCGCGGTGCCTAGACAATCTGTGCGACAACAGTAGCATTGGAAAGTGTTCCAAGTCTCATATTTTCGGAAGAGGCTTGGACATCAGTATTTCAGAGAACCCAGAAACTGTTTGTGGAAATTCCACTTGGATCATGCTTTATTAAAATAATTAATTATTTTAAGGTGATCCCTAAGTCTAAACTTAGGGAAATTAAATAATTAAAGGGTTTTAATAAAGCAGAGTGTGAATCTTCTAGAAAACGAAGATCAAGTCATCTTTTAATCTGAGACATTGATTAGAGATCTAATCTGGACCATTGATTCATCAGCTGGAAGACAATAAGAGAAGGTTTGAGGGTCATTTGGAAAGTAAGTCGGGCACACTCTCAGTACCCGAAGGAAATCGATTCTAAAGTAAGAGAATTCGATTTCAGAGGGTGAAGTTGTAGAGGCAGAGTTGCAGAAGCAGGAGAAAGGGGAAGTCAGCAAAGGAAGAAGAGGGCAGAAGGAGGACATAGAGGGAGTAGCGCTGAGCAACATCATTGGCCCTCCACGCAGAGTGACATAGTCCAGGGCAGTGATTGCGTAGAAGGCCACGTAGAGAGATGCAGAAGGAGGAAGGGTGCCTCCAGTGTGTCAGAAATTCTTCCAAAGTGTTCGGAAAATTTATCTTAGGTGTATGCTAGACATCTGCTCGTCGTATTTTCTATAAAAGATTTTCCACTGCTGAAGAATAAATGAACCCTCATGTGCTGCAATGGTTTTCCCACATTAAGTTTTTCCGGGGACAATTGTCCAAAAATAGCTGTGTTCATGTGATTGTTTCTATTGTGTTATATGTGTTCTATTTGTTCTTCTTCTTTTGATTAAGTGAATGCTGCAACTGTATCTATTTCAGAATTTACTGAAGCATCTGTAAATAACTTCTCATAAATAAGTAGGTGAAATAAATCAATCACTACAGTAGTATTTTCAGATTGAAAATTTCACATTGTATCAAAGCAAAAGGCAAAAGACAGAAGAGGAGGTTCTGCAATGGAACCAAGATCCGACATCGATGCAACAATAGCTCGGAAGGGTTCATGCAGTCCTCCAAAACCCATGGATAAACAGAGGGATCATGACATTTCAGTTTTGGCATCCAGACTAGAAGAGGATTTCGCTTGTGTGTCGAGCAGGACATCTCCAAGGGTCTGGTATATTGACAGTGGAGCATCTGCTCACATGAGGGGAGTTCGAGAATGCTTCTTGAGCTACCAAGAAGAGCAGATGAATTTTCAGATCACGATGGGAAACAAGGCCAAGTGTACCCACGTTGGAAGAGGAACCATCAAACAAAAGCTGGTAACAAGCTTCGGGCTACCAACGTACTGCATGTGCCCGGATTGTGGATGAACTTGATCTCAGTGTCTCAACCTCAGAACAAGGTTTACGATGTATACCTTATTGGGAATAAAGTTTATGTCAAACACCCTAGTTGGAAGAGGAAGGCACAAATTGGAGTAAGGAGCCATAAACTGTATAAGTTACAGCTCGAGTCTCCAATGGCACTTATAGGCAGTACAGATGAAAGGGACTTGAATGAATTATGGCACAGAAGAATTGGGCATCTACATCATGGAGCCTTGAAGATCCTCAAGAAGACTATCATGGGAGCTCCAAAACTTAGCACGAGGAAAGACGATGTCTGCAGGGGGTGCGTACTAGGGAAGTATGCCAAGGCAACATTTCCAAGAAGCAGCAGTGGGGCCAAAAGTGTATTGGATTTCATAAACTCAGACATCTGCGGACCAATGTACACGAGTGCTCTCAGTGGTGTAAAATATTTTGTCACCTTTATTGATGACCATTCCCAGAAGACTTGGATCTACTTTCTCAAGACCAAAGATGAAGTCTTTGAGCGATTCAAAGAATTTGAGGCATTGGTAGAAAATTTAACTGGAAAGCAAATCAAGAAGTTGTGCTCAGATAATGGTGGAGAATTTATTGATAAAGACTTCACAAGATTCTACGCAAAGGAAGGCATAAAGAGAGAATGGACAGCTCCATACAATTCGGAGTAGAATGGAGTCACAGAAAGAAAGAATCGGACCATTCTGGAAGCTGCGAGGGCGATGTTGTATGATCAAGACATGCTCAAATTTCTGTGGGTTGAAGCGTGCAATACAACAGTGTATGTGCAGAACAGGGTGCCTCATAGCAATGATGAAAAAATCGCGAGTTTTTCGGGCTGCCGATTTTATCGGCGATTTTTTCAACGATTTTTTGAAAAAATCGTTATCGCGATTTTTACGAAAAAATCGCGATTTTTTGGGTAAAAATCGTGGGCCCATCAAACAGCGACCCTATAAGTTCAAAAATCGATTTTTTTTTGGGTCATTTTTGCAGCCCTCTCATTTTCCTGACACAACCTGTTGGCAGTTCATGGTAATGTTAAATTCTTAAAGTAAAAGTGATATTTCCTTTATTTTTAAATTTTTAACATTACCATGAAATGACTCAGGATGTTTAAGAGTGGTTTCGACCTCATTGGATTTCATATGGAGAAACTAGAATTTTAGATTTCACTCAAAATTCAACAGACTTAATGGTTTTCAGGGTTTCATGGTTTAGGGATTTGCATTGTTTCCATTTGATTCTATTATGTGTAAGGGTATGAGATTGGCATTTGATCAAGAGTATGAAGTCCTTTAAGAACCTTGATGTTGGTGGCATTGATTGTTGAACTTTGTTGATGTTGGCGGTATTGATTGTTAAACTCCCCTACTGTGGCCTTAACAAGAATGTACCCTTCACTCAAAGGAAAACAACTGGTTAGGCATGTTAATCTTTTTTTACTGCATTTTAAGGTTGAGGAGATGAACCCTTCACTCAAACTAAAATCATTGGTTAGGCATGTTAAACTTTTTCAATTTCTATCATGTTATAAGGTTGAGCAATCCAAGTCTGAAGACTTTTGAGCTAGATGATGTTTATGTATCTCTTGTTGATGATCCCATTTCTAGTAGCGATGAATCAATGATGAGTTTCATGAGGAGTGTAATGCTCCTAACACAGAATTTTAATTCGCAGACAAATTATTCAGAAACAGTGATGTATTTCCATGAAATGTAAAGTTCCATACATAGAGAATTAATTGCAGCAAATTTTATACAGCAGTAATGTATGTAATGAAATCAGCAGTGAAATTTTTAATTGAGAAACAATCAAATACATAAGTGAAATACCTGGTACACAGTTGATGGTTTGATGGTTTTGATGATGGCTCTCCTCCCGTGATGCAGCTGTTAGATGGATAAACAGTTTATCGAAACAACCAAGTCCTCCCAGCCAATCCGGGAATAATCCCAGACCCAGAGGATGTCTCCTCTGCCCCCGTGCCCAGATATCCAAGAAGAACAGAGACTCCCAGCAGTTCAATCTCACAGTATTTCAGCAGAATTCCCTTCCTTTTCCTCCCCAAAACCTCCATATTACCTCCCTTAAATAAGTTCCATCCACCGCCTCCAACTTCCGAGGTCTTTTCCCCTATTAATGGTGATATTATATGTATTTATGGTGGTGTGATCTTTTCATTAATGTGGATTTAAATAATCTTCCCCTACCGCCTCTTTCCTCTCGAGGTCTTATCCACCTAAATGTTGGTATTACATGTTTTTATGGTGATGTGATCCACATTAATGTGGGTACGAATATATTTATGGAGGTGACTTATACGGTTGTCTTATGTATGTAGTATGTGTCTTTACATTACTTAATGAATTAACTTTATTATGTCATTTTCCTTTATTAGTCCTTTTCACATAATTTTTACTTAGTTAAAATTTAATATTAATCCAAAATCTTAATATTAAATCCCTCACTTATGAAATTTTGATATTAGTAGGTGGGTGTACTAGTGCGATGTGGGTGGTATAGGCAGGTGTAGCTATCAAATGCCTATATCGTTCACATGCTAATATCGTTTTGGGTACAACTTGGGAATGGGTCGTTACAAGGAGGAGGAGAAGGAGCAACAACAGGAGGAGGAGGTGACACCACCTACCCCTGCTACCGGTAGAGGACGTGGTCTGCCTCCTTTAGCTCCTGGTGCTTCAAGATCTGGAGCACAACAGAGTCCATTGCCAGCCCCGCCAGCTTCTTTGTCTAGAGAGAAAGCTGTTACATTTTCTCGCAAGAGGGGCAGAGGAAATCAGTAGTATAGGTTATTTGGTGCATTCCTTTGTATATAACATTATGACTCATGATATGAGATACATTATTATATTTTTTGCTGATATTTTGAGGTTGAGTTGAGACTCGGGACTTAGTATTCAGGACATGATTCACTATTATGTGTGATGTAGCACTAGACATGATATTACACATCTTATATATTAGTTTTTTTTTCATATTTATGTGTCAATGCATTTATTTTATGCTGTAGATGCTTTAGATATTAAAAAAATTGAAAAAAAATGAACATTTTTGTATGTGCCGATTTTTTCCCGATTTTTACGATTTTTTCCCGATTTTTACGATTTTTTCCGATTTTTTCCCCTCGGCGATAATATCCCGATCGCGATTTTTTCATCATTGCCTCATAGAGCATTGGGAAAGGTAACTCCTGAGAGTGTGTTCACTGGCAGCAAGCCTGAGGTGAGCCACTTCAGGATATTTGACAATATAGCATATTGCCACGTACCCGATGAGAAGAGGAAGAAATTAGATCAAACTATAGAGAAGGGATACCTTGTGGGATATAGCGAAAATGCGAAGGCATATCGCATCTATATCATCGAGAACAGGAAGATCGTAGTAAGGTGGGACGTGAAATTCATGGAGGAGAGAGCCTTCAGGAGATCCCAGGAAATGGATACAAATACGCAGTCTGAGGAGGATCCGCTAGCACAGCCACAACGACCTACAGAAGATGGCTCTAGTGCCTCTCCGCAGCACAAGGATTCTGAGAAAAGTTCTTCTGAAGAAGAGTAAGAAGGAGAGTAGGTAAATCCACCCACCACTAGTGGAAGGACGAGCAGAGAACTCCAACAAACTTTGAGGGATGCAAAGGAATTTAATGGAGCCCGTAGAAATGAGAAGAGGTTATGTAGGCAACCAGATAGGCACCAGGCATTGGTAGCACAGGTTGGAGAACCCTTTAGTTTTCGAGAGGCAGCTCAACATCAAGTGTGGGTAGATGCTATGGTGTTGGAGTATAACTCCATCATGACAAACGATGTATGGGAAGTAGTCCCTAGAGCTCAGAACAGATCATTTGTAGGATCAAGGTGGATCTACAAGATCAAATATGTTGTAGATGGCAGCATAGAGAATTTCAAAGCCAGGTTTGTGGCTAAGGGGTATGCACAGAAGGAAGGGATCGATTATGAAGAAACCTTCGCCCCGGTAGCTAGGTACACTTCAATTAGATCCATCATCTCTATTGCGGCGTGTTATCGCTTGCCGCCTACACCTACCTACAGTTAGCGGGAAAATCCTTTAACCCCACAAGGTGTGGTTGGTGGCAAGGAACTCAGAGAAGGGGCTGTCACACTAATCCCAACTCTCTCTGTTTAAGTTATCTCCTAGGTTAGCTATGGGGGGTGGTCCCTAAATGGAAAACTAAGTTAAAGATTTGAGTTTTTAGGAGAATATTAGAGTGAAATTGGATTAATTTTGAAGATTCATGAGCATTTATGAGCAACTTTGAAATAATGACAAACCATTTAACCAGTGCCTTTACAAATAACGTGCTCAAAAATAAAAGAAATGCTCAAAGAGATGAGAACACAGTAATCCTGAAATGGAAACAAAAGACTGTTAACACAAGATATCAGAAATGCTCTCAAGATAAAATAGATATATGAATCAAAGCATGAGAAACTATCTTGCTCAAAAGGAAACAATTAGTGTTCTACTTTGGAGAATGTAAATGAGATGATAGAAAAACTCAAATGTTAGACCAAGATAACAACATGCAATTAAATTTGCAACACCAAATAAGGGCATTAGCCAATGAAACAAGATATATCAATCATCCATAATCATAATGATCATTAAAACGACAACATGCAATGAAGTTGCAAAAGTAAGCAAATTTCCAAGTACCATAGAATTAAACTTGTTGCAAAATTTAAGGCATTAAAATGATTGCATCCAAAGTGCTTCTTGAGATAATATTTGCATGTGAATCTTTAAACCATCAAGATAGCAAAAACATTGAGAAATTTGCAAGCAAATGTGATGAGATAGTGCTCTTGGTTTATTTTATTAGTAGAATTCTAAAACAATTTTCAATTTAACTCCTGTCCCCAAACCTCACCCTTGCCTGAAATCCGGATCTCACAGTGAGGAGTCCATAGGGGTGGAGGGTCTCTAATGTCTATATAACCAACTTAAGTTGGGGGTTAATTTTTAGAGATGCAAGTCTAGTATGCAAAGTGAAATGCTTAAATGATATGAAAGTGAGTTTGCAAGTGCTATGTAAAATATGGAGATAGTTCAATTAAATATGCTTCATAGTTAGAACAATAACTCAAGTTGCCATAAATTGAAAGGGCTATGTTTATTTACTTGTAGTATATTGTGAAACTTATCAAAATGAGAAATAGATCACAAAACATAAGTGATGGCAAATGAGACTGCAAATTAGGAAATTAAAGGACTATGCGATTTGTGTTACTTCCCAATTAGAGCATGCATATGTGATGTGAAAGAAAATGGAAATGTCGAAACCACTAAGTCAATCCATCTACAAATTCTCTCCTTTGAAATGGAAAGATAGGGATGCCAATGGGTAAAACCCACGCTCCCACAACCAAAACATAATTTTTTATTAATTTTACAAGAAAGAAATGACCATGAGGCCTTTTCTAAACAAAGGAAAGTCTTTACAAATAAAAATTGAGACCATAGACTTTTCCTCGATGAGAATTTCTAAAAACTCAAAAGAATTCAGGCTTTACAATAGGAGAAGAGAAGCTAAGCCTCTTCTATGCCCACAACCAAAGAAGAGAGAGTTATCTTTCTCATTTGAAATTCAGAGCCCAAAGGTCCTGCAACAACCTGTTAGTAATTTCTTGTAGTTGTCCACTCAAGCTGTCACAAGAAAAAGTTCGGAAAGAGGGCTACAAAACCAATCAAATATTAGACAAATAAAATTACAAAATATTGCACAACAATTTACAAAGGGCTAAACCAAAGAGTTTGAGTAAACTTTCCTCTTTGCTTAGTCATCTAAACTCTTAGATAGCAAATGAAAGCAATGAAGTATAATGTTTTAAAAGATATTCAAATTTAGAAGTATTCAGATTGTATACAAGCTATGTCCCAAAACCCCTGCAAAACCACTCTATAAGATAAGACTATGAAGGTTTAAAGAACAAATGAGAGCTCAATTGAGAATGTATCAAGAGTAGGTTGGTCTCTCCAAAGACTTTCCCCAACACTTGATTTTTTGATCCCAACAAGATGTTCCCTCTACAAAACTTCAATCAAGAATTAGTTCCATATAGATCTAATAATAAACAATGATAAGAAACTCTAGAGATTTATTTGAAAACAACTAGAGCATTCTATACCTAGAGCATACTTCTAAATCAAATGTCAATGTAAGATAGCTCTACATTAACAAATCTACAAGAGCATATGGAAACAAATTAGATCAAAGCATGAGTAAAATGAATTATACCAATGATCAACAATTCATCACACTCCAAAAGGAGGAACACCTCATGAATGAAACCCCAAAGTCTTTATTGATATTTCTAAAAGTGTACAAGGCAGTAGTGCTTCCACAAGCACAATAGCTAGTAAACAATGATACAATATGAGAGCCCATGGCTCCATTATATAGAAAGTTGGGAGCAAATCTCAATGAAGAACCATATGCCAAGTGGTGAGAGGGAGGAGATCTCAAGACAAATTCGAATTTGGGAAGTGGAGCTCCAATGCCAAGTGTAAAAATCGAATTCTGGCAAGTGGACATCATTTTCTTCTTTCCTTATGTGCCAAATTCGAATTTTATGATGGAATGACATGTGTATATGGTTGGTAACACATGTGGGGACAATTTCCCACAGAAATCTCCACCAAATATTCTCCCAAATCCTCCCAAATATGCACTAACTTCACAAATTCGAATTTCCAGGTAAGCATCTCTCATTTAATGCTTAAAATTCAATTTTATTTGAGCACATGTCTTTTCCTTGATTTTAGGAGTCCACATCACCTTGGGACTTCACTTTAACTCCTCCATAATTTTCCACCTCATTTCCACCTTCTTTAGCATATGTGGATATTTATTTTTCTCCATTTATTTAATTTCTGACTTAATTAATTGCTAGATTTCCCACTAAACTTAGGAAAAATGGGTTTTGAGGGTTCAAAACACATTTGTAACCCCTCAAAGTGTGTCATAGTAGAAAGTTGAGCGTGAGAGGTGTAATTTTGACTACTCATACCCCATACAACTTCTCTAGGAAACACTTATTACAATTCAATTACAATTTTTGTTGCAATTTTCGACTTGCGAGAAATCTAAAAAATTAAAAAATCACTACCTAGACCTAACCAAATTCCACGAAATTTTTTGTGTGAACTAGTATGGTAACATACATTGACTCTAGACATTAGGAATCACCCAAGGCCTCACCATCAAGCCGTACTCCGGCTTTGGGGTAAAATTGGAGGAAAAAACTCAATTAATTATTAACTCTTGGTAGGGAGATGATAATTAACCGAGTAAAAAAAACCTCCCAGAATAATACTCACTTGTTGGCAAGGTCCCAAGCAACCTAGGCCTGTTACAGACTCAATACTGACTCAAATTGAACATTACTAGCATCATTTATTACAATTCCCCGTAGGGTGTGGAATCTAGGTTCAAGAGAAAATGATAAGTAGAAGTAGAGTTTAAAAACTCTGTTGAACTGATGATATCTGTTGATACATGTGTCCTCTGGTTCATCCTTGGGCATGGAGCCTTCTCATTATCATCAGGTGCCACTCCAGTGGTCAACACAGCGTAGATGGGATGGAAAATTCACCAGATGGATGGCAAGACAGTGTTCTTGAATGGGGTGATAAAAGAGGAAGTGTACATAAAACAACCAGAGGGCTTTAAGACGCATGAGCAGAAGGCTCATGTATGCAGGCTTAAGAAAGCCTTGTACGGACTGAAGCAAGCCCCCAGAGCATAGTATGGGAGAATTGATAGCTACTTGCAGAAGATGGGATTTGACAAGAGTGACGTAGATCCGAACTTCTACTATCTAAGAGTAGAGGATGAGCCGCTAATTCTGGTTTTATATGTAGATGATTTGTTCTTAACTAGATCATCTAAGCTCATCAAAGACTGCAAGGAGAATCTGGCTACCGAATTCGACATGAAGGATCTGGGGCAAATGCACTATTTTCTTGGTTTGGAGGTCTGGCAGCAGAAGGGAGAAATCCTTGGACAAGGAAGATATACTACAGAAATCCTGAAGAGGTTTCAGATGGAATACTGTAGACCCATGGCTACGGCAATGATTACAAACTGGAAGAAGATAGACACGTCCGAGGATGATGAGGTTGACCATACCTTGTATAGGTAGCTCATTGGATCATTGATGTACTTGGTCAACACCAGACCAGACATCTGTTATGCAGTGAATACTTTCAGTCAGTTCATGGTAGAACCAAGGAAGGCTCACTGGGTAGCAGCCAAACATGTTCTCAGATACTTGAAGGGGACAGTCGAGTATGGGTTGAAGTACACCAAGGGCAATGAAATCCAGTTGAGTGGGTTCACTGACGCAGATTGGGTTGGAAGCCCAGTGGATTGGAAAAGTACCAGTGGGTATTGTTTCAGTCTCAAATTAAGAATGACTTTCTAGTGCAGTAGGAAACAAAAATCTGTGGCACTGAGCTCAATCGAGCTTGAATATATGGTCGCTAGCACAGCTTCATGTTAGGCCATATGGCTTCGTAAGTTGAGCATGAACTTGCTCAAGAAGAGGATGGAACCGAACAGATTTTTGTGTGATAATCAGATTTGCATCAACCTCTCTGAGAATCCTGTGTTTCATGACCGATCGAAGCACATTGACATTAGGTTCCACTTCAACAAAGACTATGTCCAACGAGGAGCTGTACAGTTGAAGTACATTCCTATAGGAGAACAGGTGGCAGATATCCTCACAAAAGCTCAGGGTATGATTAAGTTTACTTACTTCAGGGAAAAAATAGGGATGGTCGAGAATCCATTCCAATAGAGGAATTGGTGGACTTCAGATTCAGAGGGAGTTGTAGTACGGATGAGGCAGTGGCAGAGATGGTGTCACAGCCAGTAGTACAGAGGACAGCAGCGTAGAGATGAGGGGTAGCAGCCAAGACATCAGTAGCGCAGCAGATGCTTTAGGTCAAAGCAGATACAGTTGGTACCTTGCTTGAACACTTTCCTCGCTAAGAGGGAGTGTTGATTTTGTAGCATTGGAAAGTGTTCCTAGTCTCATATTTTGGGAAGAGGCTTGGACATTAGTATTCCAGAGAACCCAGAAACTATTTGTGGAAATTCCACTCGGATCATGCTTTATTAATTTAATTAATTATTTTAAAGTGATCCCTAAGTCTAAACTTAGGGAAATTAAATAATTAAAAGGTATTAATAAAACAGAGTGTGAATCTTCTAGAAAACGAAGATCAAGTCATCTTTTAATCTGAGCCATTGATTAGAGATCTAATCTAGACCGTTGATTCATCAGCAAGAAGACTATAAGAGAAGGTTTGTGGGTCATTTGGAAAGTAAGCCAGGCACACTCTTAGTACCCGAAGGAAATCGATTCTGAAGTAAGACAATTCGATTTCAGAGGGTGACGTTGTAGAGGCAGAGTTGCAGAAGCAAGAGGAAGGGGAAGTCAACAGAGGAAGAAGAGGACAAAAGGAGGGCGCAGACGGAGCAGCGTTCAGCAACAGCACCGGCCCTCCACGCAGAGTGACGCAGTCCGGCACAGTGACTACACAGAAAGCCACGCAGAGAGACGTAGAAGGAGGAAGGGTGCCTCCAGTGTGCAGAAATTCTTCCGAAGTGTTCAGAAAATCTATCTCAGGTGTATGCTAGATATCTGCTCGTTGTATTTTTTGTAAAAGATTTTCCACTGCTAAAGAATAAATAAACCCTCATCTGCTGCACCATTTTTACCACATTGGGTTTTTCCGGGAACAATCGTCCGAAAATAATTGTGTTCATGTCATTGTTTGTATTGTGTTATATGTGTTCTATCTGTTTTTCTGCTTTTGATTAAGTGAATGTTGCAGTTGTATTTATTTCAGAATTTACCGAAGCATCTCTAAATAACTTATCATAAATAAGTAGGCGAAAGAAATCAATCACTGCAGTAGTATTTTCAGATTGAAAGTTTCACAATGGTGAGGACTGCTCTAAATGCAGTCACAGAGGACTGGTAAACATTTGTCCAAAGCATTTTGGGCAGAGTGGACCTTCCTAACTGGGATGATATGTGGGCTATCCTCCAACAAGAGGATATCCACCGAATGACCAAGAGGTAGACCAGCACCGGAGCGGGCAAGGTGAAGGAGGAAGAGGAAGATGCAACCCTGGCATCAAAGAAGCAGCAAGGGAAAACGAAGCGTGATCTATCAAAGATCAAATGTTTCCAATGCGGCTAACTTGGACACTTCGCCAGCAATTGTCCTCGAAGGAAGAAGGACAAGGAAGCTTCTAGTTCCAAGGCTACTATAGCAGACGATGGCTCCAACGATGACGTAGCCATGAGCGCTCATGAACCACGAAGGTGGGACGATATTGATCTGTAGAGCAACTACAGAGTGCTGGCGTGATCCTTATGTAGCCCAACTCTTGGATCACATCCGTGCTATGGGAGCCTTAAGACATTAGCAAGGAATGACTAGAGCAGTGGGTGCAAAGATCACGGATGAAGCAAACGCAAAGGTTGAGACGCCGAAGAGGGAGTAGTGCAGTGCAGATGTAACCGCAGTGTAGAGGTAGCGCAGAGGAGGCATGCTTACGCAGTGCATAGCTGCAACAGCGCAGTGGCTCCAGGAGGACAACGCAGAGTAGCTGCTTATGGAGCTTCAGTCATGAGATGCAGCCCAACTGACTTGTCTATCATTGGGCAGGGGTCCTTCAGTTGCTTATTCTCAGCAACTAAGTTGCAGTGTAGCAGTTGGCAACACGATGCATCAATTTGAGAGGGAGTTACAGTACAGATGTAGCAGTGACGGTGGCAGAGTCATGGGCAGCAGTACAGAGAGCAGCAGCAACGCAATGATGTAGGGCAGCAGGCCAAGAATCAACGCAAATACCAATACCAGAGATCAGAGCAATACTTCGGGGTGAAGTGGATTGCTAGAGCACATTCCTCGCTAAGAGGGAGTGTTGAGATTTTGGGGTGTTGGGGTAGCATCGGATGTGCTCTAGCTCCCAAAATTTGTGGATGAGCTAGAGTACATGGGATCTTCAAGACCTAGAAAGCGTTTAGAAGAATTCTATCAGGTTTGAGTTTTATTCAAATAATTAATCGTTTTAATTAAGGACCCTAAATCTAACTTAGGAAAATTAAAAGATTAAAGTGAATTAAATTAAACATGTGATGAGAATGACTTAAGTGACGCAGATCAAACAACTTCTAATCTTAGTCGTCAATTAAAGATTAGATTATGGTCATGTTGATTTATGGTAGCATCGGATGTGCTCTAGCTTTTTAACTTTGTATCTAGGCTAAGACACATGTATTCCATAATACCCAGAAAGGATTTTGGAAAATTCCACTTAGAGATGGTTTAATTAAATTAATTAATCATTTTTTAATGTTTTCCTAAGTCTAAACTTAGGGAAACTAATTAATTAAAAGGGTATTAATTAAACTATGTGTGAATCTTCTAAATAAAGTCATAGATCACCTCCAAGTTAATCTTAGCCCTTGATTATGTTTTAATCTTGGATGTTGAAGGGTCAACGAAGGATTATAAGGAGAAGGGTGAGGGGCCTAGGGAAAACACATCAGACGAAGAAAGAATCTAGAGATTGATTTCTTCAGCCGAAGGAAGAATCAAAGTGATTCTCGATTGCAGAGAGGGGAAGGTGTAACTCTCCAAGAGGGATAATTTCTGAAGGATAGAGAGTATAGGAAGAGAGAGAGAAGAAAGCCAGAGCAACAGCACAGAGATAGCCAAGCAGCAGTTACGTTGGGCCAGCGCAAAGCAGCAGAGGGAGTTTCGATTTCAGTTGGACAGGCAGCTAAGGGTTCATCTAGTATCAGGAGGGTGTTTCTGGAAGGGGAGACAACTCTCGTCTCACACAACAGTGAGCACCGAGGCAGTCATAACGAGCAACAACAACAGTGATGCAGTGACAGCGTGGGGGACGCAGTCACTGCGCAAAAATTACGCAGAGCTACTCAGTGTGGGTGCAGGTCAGTGCCGTAACTTCATGGTGAAGTGAGAATTGCCTCACTAAGCCTATTCTCATCAGATTTCTTCAGGTGATTGATTGCTAATTACAACCACACATTTGTACTCATAATTTTTGCATAATAAAGAAACTCTCAGATCTGTTGCACCGATTTTCCCAAATTGGGTTTTTCCGGGGACAATTGTCCAAAAATAATGATGTCTATGTGTAAATACTTGTGCTATTTCTTTTATGTTGTTTAGTTATTGTGAAGTCTGCAGCATATTTTATTTTGTTATTTAACACAGTGAAATGTTAAATAATTGTGTTTGAGAATGCAATAGAAGAAATTTAATAAGTAGTTGCAATAGAATTCTACATTATAGAATTTTCACATGGTATCAAAACTGTCAGATCCAAAGGAAGCAGGGTCAGAAAGGGGACTGTGCAAACCAGAAGCTTCAAAAGGGACACAGCACAGATAAGTATGGCAGACTTAGATGTTTTATCCTCTAGGTTAAAAGAGGATTGTGCATGGTTGTCAAGTTCAGCATCTGCAGTTATTTGGTATATTGATAGCGGGGCTTCAGCTCATATGACTAGAGTACAAGAATATTTCTCGAGCTATAGGGAAGAACAGATGAACTTCCAAATCACTATGAGGAATAGCACGAAATGCACTCCAGTTGGGAGAGGAGTCATAGTGTTTCAAACGGAAGCCGGAACCAGTGTCAAGGTCACATATGTACTACATGTGCCAGGGATTGGGATGAATTTAATCTCAGAATCCCAGTTGCAGGACAAAGGGTATGACATACACTTTATCGGGAAGAAGGCATATGTCAAGCAAACAAGGCAGATCAGAGTTAGAAGCAACAGACTATACAGGTTGCAGCTTGAAACTCCGATGGCACTAATCAGTAGTAATCTTGAAGACAAGAAATGGTTGAATGAACTTTGACATAGAATATGGGGCACTTGCACCACGGTGCATTGAAGATGCTCAAAGAAACAGTTGATGGGGCAACCTATTCTCAGCGCAGAGCATGATGATGTATGTCGAGGATGTGTACTTCGGAAGTACGCTAAGGCAACCTTTCCCAGAAGTGAAAACAAGGTAGCAAGCATATTAGGATTGATACACTCAGATATCTGTGGACCAATGCCCACTAACACTCACAAGGGTGGCAAATATTTTGTCACATGCATTGATGATCACTCCAGGAAGACCTAGATCTACTTCCTGAAGACAAAAGATGAAGTCATTGAAAAGTTCAAAGAATTCAAGGCTCTTGTTGAAAATATGATGGGGAAGAAAATCAAGACATCGCATTCAGATAATCGTGGAGAATACATAAATGGAGACTTCACAGATTTCTGCGCAAAGGAGGGCATCAGGAGAGAGTGGACTGCGCCATACCATCCCGAACAGAATGGTGTGGCAGAGAGGAAAAACAGGACAATTGTAGGCGTAGCCAAGGCCATGTTATTTGACCATGGTTTGCCCAGATATTTATGGGCTGAAGCCTGCAATACGGTAGTGTACATCCAGAATAGGACTCCTCATAGAGCATTGAGGAAGAAAACTCCTGAAGAGGTTTTCACAAGGAAGATACCAGAGGTAGGGCACCTTCGGATATTTGGTAGCATGGCATACTGTCATGTACCAAGCGAGAAGAGAAGCAAGCTTGATCAAACTGCAGAAAGGGGGTTTCTTGTAGGATACAATGAAGTCTCCAAGGCATATAGGATCTATATTTCTAGCAGCAGGAAAGTAGTTATAAGACGTTATGTTAAGTTCATGGATGATAGAGCTTTTCATAAGTCGCGTGATATGCCGACAGAGGATCAAACTACAGAAGTTCCCATGGTCTAAAAGCAGTAGGGGCACCAAGAAGAACAAACAGAAAGACAAACTTTGGTACCCACTACAAGTACTAACGTTTTCTTAGAAGAAGATCAGGAGGATACTCCGTCTGAGGAACAGTTATATCAAGAGGAAGAGTTGAGAGAGCAACCTTCCACCAGTGGTCGGATTAGCAGGGAAGCTCAGCAGATACTAAGGGACGCAGAAAACTTTATTGGGACTCCCAGGAATGGGAAGAGGCAGCGTAGAACCCCTGACAGGTACCAGGCTTTGGTTGCTCAAGAAGAGGAACCCTCCAGCGTCCAGGAAGTTGTTCAGCACCAAGTATGGGTAGATGCCATGATAGAAGAGCATGCTTCTATCATGACAAATGATGTTTGGGAAGTTGTGCCCAGACCTCAAAGCAGATCAGTTGTTGGATCACGATGGATCTACAAGATCAAATACGCTGCAAATGGTAGCGTAGAGAAATATAAGGCAAGGTTCGTGGCAAAAGGGTATGCTCAAAAGGAAGGCATTGACTATGAAGAAACCTTCGCACAGTTGCGAGATATACCTCCACCTGGACTGTCGTATCCTTAGCAGCACAGATGGGATGGGAGATTCATCAAATGAGTGTCAAGACAACGTTCTTGAATGGAGAGATTGAAAAAGAGATATATATATTGAACAGCCAGAGGGTTTTGAGACTCATGAAAGGAAGTGCCATGTATGTCGATTGAAGAAGGCTCTGTACGGGCTCAAGCAGGCTCCGAGAGCATGGTATGGTCGAATAGATAGCTATTGGAAAAAGATGGGGTTTGCCAAGAGTGACACAGATCCCAATCTCTACTATTTATTGGTAGAGGATGAGCCATTAGTATTAGTACTATATGTAGATGATAGGTTTCTCACTGGATCATCTAGGCTCATCAAGGATTGCAAATGGAATCTAGAGGTTGAATTCGACATGAAGGATTTGGGGTTGATGCATTACTTCCTAGGATTGGAAGTCTGTCAGAAGAATGGAGATATCTTCATGGGGCAGGAGAAGTATGCCTTGGAGATTCTGAAGAGGTTTAAAATGCAAGGGTGCAAGCCCGTGGCCACACACATGATCACAAATTGGAAAAAGATAGATGCAACAGAAGACGCAGAAGTAGACCCCACCTTATACAGACAGCTCATTGGGTCATTGATGTATCTAGTTAACACCAGACCAGACATTTGTTTTGTTGTTAACACTCTTAGTCAGTTCATGTTGGAACCCAAAAGAGTGCACTGGGTAGCAGCAAGGCACGTCCTGAGGTATGTACGAGGAATAGTCAAATTTGGTATAAGGTATGGCCAAGGAGAGGATGTCAGACTCAGTGGATTCACTGATGCAGATTGGGCAGGAAGCTCAGTGGACAGGAAAAGTACCTCTGGTTATTGTTTCAGCGTTGGATCAGGAATGGTGTCCCGGTGCAGCAGGAAACAAAATTCAATAGCATTGAGCAAAACTGAAGCAGAGTACATGGCAGAGAGTACAGCTACATGCGAAACTATCTGGCTTCAAAAACTTCTTGTGAGTCTATTCAGGAGCAGGATGGAGCTGACTAGCGTTTACTGTGACAATCAGAGTTGTATCAAACTCTCTGAAAATCTAGTATTTCATGATTGGTGCAAACATATTGACATCAGGTGTCATTTTATCAGAGACTGTGTTAAGCGTGGGGCAGTACAACTCCAGTAAATTCCCACAAGAGAACAGACAATAGATATACTCACTAAAGCTTTGGAGAGGATTAAGTTCAGTCAGTTCAAGGAACAATTGGGTATGACTGAAAATCCATTTCAGTAGTCAATGGATCTTCAGCGCAGCTGAAGGAGGGATTTGTAGTACAGTAGCAGTTGGCAGCAGCATGCAGAGTTAGCAACAGTACAGATGCAACATTTTGTGCAATGTTGGTGAGCAGCATCAACAACACAGCAGTAGATGTTACAGAAGTCAGAGCAGCACGTTGAGTTGTCCTGCTAGAGCACTTTCCTTGCTAAGAGGGAGTGTTGATTTATGGTAGCATCAAATGTGCTCTAGCCTTGTAACTTTGTATCTAGGCTAAGACACATGTATTCCATAATACCCAGAAAAGGTTTGGAAAATTCCACTTAGAGATGGTTTAATTAAATTAATTAATCGTATTTTAATGTTTTCCTCAGTCTAAAGTTAGGGAAACTAATTAATTAAAAGGGTATTAAATTATTAATTAAACTAAGTGTGAATCTTCTAAATGAAGTCATGGATCACCTCCAAGTTAATCTTAGCCCTTGATTATGTTTTAATCTTGGCCATTGAAGGGTCAACGAAGGAATATAAGAAGAAGGGTGAGGGGCCTATGGAAAACACATCAGATGGAGAAAGAATCTAGAGATCGATTTCTTCAGTCGAAGGAAGAATCAAAGTGATTCTCAATTGCAGAGAGGGGAAGGTGTAACTCTCCAAAAGGGAGAATTTCTGAAGCATAGAGAGTATAGGAAGAGAAGAGAGAAGGGAGCCAGAGCAGCAGCGCAGAGATAGCCAAGCAGCAGTTACGCTGGCCCAGCGTAGAGAAGTAGAGGGAGTTTTGATTTCAGTTGGAAAGGCAGTCGAGGGTTCATCCAGTATCCAGAGGGCATTTCTGGAAGGGGAGAAAACTCTAGTCTCACACAACAGTGAGCACCGAGGCAGTCATAACGAGCAGCAGTAGCAGTGACGCAGTGACAACGTGGGGGACGCAGTCACTGCACAGAAATTACATAGAGCTACTCAGTCTGGGAGTAGGTCAATGCCGGAACTTCATGGTGAAGTGAGAATTGCCTCACTAAGCCTATTCTCACCATATTTCTTCAGGTGATTGATTGATAATTACAATCACACATTTGTACTCAGAATTTCTGCATAGAAAATAAACCCTCAGATCTGTTGCATAGGTTTTCCCGAATTGGGTTTTTCCGGGGACAATAGTCCAAAAATAACGGTGTCTATGTCTGAATACTTGTGCTATATCTTTTATGTTGTTTATTGATCGTGAGGTCTGCAACATATTTTATTTTGTTATTTAACACAGTGAAATGTTAAATAATTGTGTTTGAGAATGCAATAGAAGAAATTTAATAAGTAGCTGCAGTAGAATTCTACATTATAGAATTTTCACGGGTCGTTGGTTTCCCAACGAGAAAAGTATAAGAGAAGGGCTTGGGGTCAGTTGGAGAGAACACACACACTGGCAAAGCACTTAAGCTAAGCTGAGATTCTAGGGCGTGGTTTGCTAAGAATTTCAGAAGTGTTTCAACTGCAGCGAGGGGCAGTATTGGCAAACGAGATGGTTTGATCCCGAGCCAAGAGTACAACGAGAGCAGAGAAGGACCATTCCAGAGCAGTGTAGAGGCAGAAGCTATGCAATCCAACCAAAAGCCCAGCAGAGCAGTGCAGAGGCAACATGAACCAAGCAAGGTTGATGCAGGCCCAGTTAGGGCAGCGCAGGGTCAGTGTAACCCCTTCTAGGGTGACACAGGCCATTCCTGTGCAACACAAAGGCTGACACAGAGGGCTTCAAAGCAGCGCTGGGGTTTCCAGGGGACGTAAAGGGGCTGAGTTCTGTAAATCCCGTTTGAAGGTGTGAATCAGTCATATTTTTCTTTCTTTGGGATAGAGGTACTGCTGCCATTTATATTTCTCTGTCGGGTTAACCAGTTTTGGTACCCAGGATTGTTGTACTTAGAATCTGTATAATAATAAAACCCTCCAGAAGCTCGCAGCACCGGTTTTCCCGCATTGAGTTTTTCCAGGGACATTTGTCCAAAAAATTCTTGTGTGTCACTTTGTCTATCAGCATGTTATTCAGTATTTGATCTGTATGTGTAGGTTATTAATTGTATTTACTTCGATGTTAATTCTAAATATTCAGATTAATAACTTATGTAAGTAGGAGAAGTAAATCAATGGGTGTATAAATGTCCAATTCAATATAGGATATCTGTGGTTGAAATATAAATAAGAGTGGGTGCATAGACACCTAACTCAATATAAGGTAAGTTGTGGCCAAAATATAACGAGAGTAGGTGTATAAATAACCAACTCTCCATCAGGTCACTCATGACCGAAAATTAAGCTTACACCCCTATTTTCAACATTTCCCCTTAATCTAAACAAGAGATCTTAGAGAGAGGCATACTCAGCAAGTAAAATCATGCAACCACATCTACAACAAATAAGGGAATGAAATGCTGAGAAATCGGAACGAAATGAAAGGGTCCGAGGATTTTTGTTTGATAATGCATTTGGGCTTTTAGACTTTCATTTTTGTTTTAATTTGACATGAAGGACTTGGGACAGATGCACTATTTTCTTGGGTTAGAAGTTTGGCAACATGAAGGGGAAATCTGCTTAGGGAAAGGAAGATACACGACAGAGATTCTGAAAAGATTCCAGATGGAAGACTGTAGACCCATGGCCACGCCAATGATCACTAACTGAAAGAAGATAGACACATCAGAGGATGATGAGGCTGATCCCACTTTGTACAGACAGCGCATTGGGTCATTGATGTATCTAGTCAATACAAGACCAAACATCTGCTATGCAGTGAATACCCTCAGTCAGTTCATGGTGGAACCAAGGAGGGCTCACTGGGCAGCAGCTAAACATGTTCTCGAATACTTGGGAGGGACAGTCGAGTATGGGCTAAAGTACACGAAGGAAAATGAAATTAAGTTAAGTGGGTTCACAGATGCAGACTGGGCTGGAAGCACAGTAGATCGGAAAAGTACCAGCGGGTACTATTTCAGTCTCGGATCAGGAATGACCTCCTGGTGTAGCAGGAAACAAAAGTCCGTAGCACTGAGCTCAGCCGAGGCAGAGTACATGGCAGCAAGCACAGCGTCATGTGAGGCCATATGGCACCACAAATTAATTTTGAACCTACTTAAGAAACGAATAGAGCCGACCAAGATCATGTGTGATAATCAGAGTTGCATCAAGCTCTCTGAGAACCCTGTGTTTCATGACCGGTCGAAGCACATTGACATTCAGTGTCACTTTATCCGAGACTATGTTTAGAAGGGAGCAGTACAATTACGATACATTCCTACAGGTGAACAAGTAGCAGACATTCTCACAAAGGCTTTGAATAAGGTTAAGTTCACTTACTTCAGAGAGAAGATGGGAATGATCGAGAACCCCTTCCACTAGAGGAAAGAGTGGTCTTCCGAAGAAGAGGGAGCTGTAGTACAGTGGTTGCAATGGCAGTGGCAGAGTCATGGGCAGCAGTACAAAATGGCAGCAACAGTGCAGAGTTGAGTGGCAGGAGGCCAAGCTTCAACAACATAGAACCAGTGCCCAAAATCATGTAATGCATGAGTGTGATGTATTGCCAGAGCACACCCTTGATGCTAAGAGGGAGTGTTGAGATTTTGTGTATTTGGGGTAGCATTAGTTGTGCTCTAGCTCCCAAACTTTGTGGAGGGACTAGAGTACATTGGATCTACAAGACCTAGAAATGGATTTGGGAAATTTCATCTGGTTTAGGAGATATTAAATTAATTAACTATTTTAATGTATTTCAAAAGTTAAAACTTAGGAAAATAAAATAATTAAAGTGAATTTAATTAAACATGTGATGAAATTATCTTAAGTCACACGGATCAAGCTTTCTTTTAATCTTAGCCATTGATTGAAGATTTAACCTTGGTCGTTGATTTGTCAACGAGAAAAGTATAATGAAGCCATCAGTATATTTATCATTCTAGAATCTAGATGACACATGATGATTAATCTCGATATATATATATATATATATATATATATATATATATAATGGGATTTTATATCAGCCTGTTAAAACTCAGGACGGTTATTGGATTTCAATATGGATGTGTGAAGTGACATAATATACAACATATTTATATAGCAACATGTTTGCTTAATATTGCCATTTCATTCAGTATTTAAATAAAAAAGTAATATTGTTAATTCATTATACATTAAAAAATACAAAAAAAATGAATAATTTTGTATTTTTAAAATTTACAGATATTTTTCAGATTTTCTGGAACCATTCTGAATTCTAGTCTTGGAAATGAAATACGAGTTTAACTTGAATCCCAAGTAATCCCCATATCATGGGCTCTTTACAATGGGATCTTTACCATAGGTCAAGGAACACGTAAAAAAATAATAAATAGCTTGCCAAGGAACAACTCATATTGAGGATAATGAGAACTGAAATTTGAGGAATTACTGTTCAAACTCAGATAAAGGAATGACAAGGCAATGTTCAAACTTTGGTAGTATTTTCTGCCATTATAAAATTCATCTTTGACCAAAAGATAAAATTTTCATTGCAACTTATTTGCCTATAGAAAAGTGTTATAGTAACCAAACAAACAGCAATTAGAAAATCTAATATACTCTTAAAATGTTTTTAGCGACTCACCTGTCGCAATTGTGCATTGACTTCTGAAAGAAAACCTTCATCCAACTGTCCTTCTTGTTCCCTCTGTACTAGTTCCTACTACCCATTTCATGAAAGAGATAGAATTAGCTATTCAGAATATTTAAAACAAAAGACTAGGATAATGTTATTACGAGAAAAGCTGGGTCAATAAATCAATAAATCTAAACCTTATCGCACCCCAAAATATTGATAGAACTGTTGCTGTAAACATGGACCACCATTCTCAAAAATCAAATACGCATCTCTCTTTAAAGTTTATTATTCCATTTGTCACTATGTATTAATCCATATTTTCATGTTGAGTGAAAAGCAAAATATTGATCTATAAAAAGTTAAAACAATTAATACAAATGTTTTGTAACTCATATTTTGGGAGAAAAAGGGTATATTATATTTATCAAAAGAATAGGACTTCAATGTAGAAACACAAACCATACAAAAAACAAACTAAAAGCAAGATTCTGTGATTGGGTTACTGGTGGCTACAATCATTAAAAAAAACCTGAAAGTCTATGTTTATTGTTCCAATCTCCAGTTAAAACTCTTGAGAAAGTCATTCTGATCTCGCCACTTCCAATTTGTGGCACTTATTTACTTAATTTGACTTCAACTTTCGTTATTTCAAGTCGATTAAGCTAAGCACCTAATTACATTTTGGATCACGTCATGAATAATTCAAGCACACAAATGATCTTTTATTTTCTTCCCACTCACTGTATAATTGCATCAGCTACCAGCATCTATCTGGGATAATGTATGGTTCATAGTTGGGACATATGCAATAATCCATAGATCTTTCATATTATAGAGTTTCCCTTCGGTAATGCACATGATTTGGTATTCATGGTTTCCTTTCTAGAATACACCTGTAGATTTTCTTTCATCTACGTTCAGACCTCCTCATTCCACTATCCCCTTCATTGATTGTTTTTTAATGAACCTGATCAACTTTGTCCGAAATTGATATTTTGTTAGTGCCATAAAGTGACCTACAAATAGTCCCAAGGGAATGAATGACAAATCATCATGTAAGGTACTACAAATGGAGTGCTTGATGCATCCATATGGTTTCCAACTTCTTAAACTTAATTCTTCTTCTGGTTTCCAAATATTATTCGTCATCCTAGCCAATAAGTCCTTGATTCATTGCTTCCTTGTTCTCTAAACAGTTCAACCTCAGATTTTTAATTGAATATCGTTCCTTCCTGGATATGACAATGGAATTCGATTATATCACTATTCATTATCCACGATAGGGGTGTCACTGAAAATAATGAATGTTGAGGGATAAATGAATAAGACAGTTCAAGTTGGTTTTGGGCTGACCCTGAAAACAAATAAGGGCAAGGAAGAGGTTTTGACAACCTGTGGTTATTGGCTTTGCTTACTGAAGGTGGGGTATTATCAAGGTATTATCTATCATGAACCTACAGAGAAGCAGCTGCTTCTCACATTTATCAGATCCAAAGTCTCCAAGTGGCACCTTGGCCACTCATCTCAAGGCTGAAGCAGAACTGGAAAATTATTTTAAGCCAAGAGAAATAACGTCAGAGTATCTTTGAACAATTTTGGATGAAGGATTGTAAATTATTAAAGAAGACTGAATCAAAGACTAATGGGAAGAGGACATTGACGCCTAAATTAACCTATTAGAGCACAATCAAAAGACCAATGCAATCCATGATTTGGACGAAGACAATATTGCCCACGCCAAAGTGTCTTTGGATGTACAATCTTATTAATAAGGAAAAGGATATTACATTATTGATGTGAGGGATACAGATTGAATCGATCTCACATGAGAAGAAAAGAGTTTAAATAAGTTTTTCATCCTTATCTCCTAGGCTAAATTTAAGGTGGACATATTATCTCATAATCACATGAAGACGACAAGTGTTCATGTACAATACTACTAGAATGCAAATTTATTTTTCTAATTAATAATACTAAGAAACAAGTAAGTCTAGAAATACTTTAGGATCATCATGGCAAGCAATACCCCCTTTCATTTAAGTACATTTGAACAAATAACAAGATCCATTTTAAACTTAGTAAACTTTATTCTATCTATGGATTTTGTGAAGATATATGAAGTCTGATGTTTGGAAGGTAGTGCTTCAATTTGATGATGCCCTTTGTGACCTGATATAATGATATTCGGTATCAACGTGCTTTGTTTATGTTAACTGTGGCAACTAGGGAAAAACTCCACTTTGGACTGCTCATATGATGGAAATGATATTTTTGTTGGATTCCTCTTTCCGAGAGGTGCAATATTGATCCAAAGATCATCTTGTTTAGATGAGGATAAGTTGGATTTTGAATTTATTCTCTCACACATGTGCAAATTGTCAAGGTCAGCCAGAATTGTAATGTAGGCTCACAAGCCCCAAAAGATGTGTCTCCACCCCTCATTGATGGATATAAAAAGGGGAGGGTCAATCCTCATTTGGACATCATCTCATCATACATTATCTCTCCTCTCTCATTGGTCCGTATAGCCTCCAAGGAGCCTCTCTCTCTTTTCACACGTGTGGAAAGGAAGGACATATTTTTGGACTGTTTCTAGGGCAGAAAACAGAGCATTGACCAGCGTTGACTTTGGGTCAACTTTGACATTTTGATTTCGATTTCTTGGGCATAATTTTGATCTTGCTATGCTGCACCTGGAGGCACAAAATCCGAGAATTCTGGGCAGTTTGACTTTTGGGTTGACCGCAGAATTTGATCGCAGAGTTGTGTGAAATTTTCAATCTGAAAATCTACAGTTGCAGCGATAGATTTATTTCTCCTACTTATTACTTCAACAAGTTATTTACAAAAATCTATCAGTAAACTTCGAAATAAATACTACTGCAACATTCACAATTATATACTCAAAGAAGTAAACAGTAAAGAACATAAGCATAAGAATCAATCACATGTACACAGTTATTTTTGGACAAATGTCCCCGGAAAAACCCAAATGCAAGAAAACCAGTGCAGTAGATGAGGGTTTTATTAATATTCTTCAACAAATGAATCTTTATAAGGAATACAATGGCAGATAAAATATGAAAAAACTTGAGACAAAATTCTCAACTCCTCCCAACAATTTCCTGACACCCGAATCAGCCTTTGCTTGCCTTTGTGCCTGTCTGCGTGTTTCTTTGCACAGTCCCTGCACTAGATTGCGTAAGTCTGCGTAGGTTCACTGCACTGCAGCTCTGCGTTACCTCCTGTGACCCACTGCGTCCCTCTGTCCTTGAGCTTAGTCACTATTAACTCCCTCCTCCTATTTCTGCAACTCTCCGCCCTACAACTCTCCCACTAAGATCGAATTCTATTCCTTCAAAATTGATCTCCTTCAGGTACTGAGTGTATGCCCGGCTTGTTTTCCAAATGACCCTCAAGACTTCTTTTATAATAATCTCATTGATCAATCAACGACCCAGATTAGAAGCCTAATCAATGGCTAAGATTAAAACTTGACTTGATCTTCCTTTTCCAGAAGATTCACACTCAGTCTTATTAATACCCTTTAATTATTTAATTTCCCTAAGTTTAGACTTAGGATCTCCACTAAAATAATTAATTATTTTAACAAAACATAGTTCGAGTGGAATTTTCATAAACGGTTTCTAGGTTCTTTGGAAAGGCGATGTCCAAGTCTCCTCACAAAGTACGAGACTTATAACACTTTCGATGCTACAAAAATCAACACTCCCTCTTAGCGAGGAAAGTGTTCCGACAATATGCTGCCATTGTACGGTGTATGTTTCTCCTTTTTGAAGCATCCTCTGCATTGTTGATCTCTAGAGACGCGCCCCTCATGTTGCGGCGCTGCCTTAAATGTTGTTGCCCATGGCTTGTTACTGTAATATTCCTAATTAGCGACAGCTAATTGGAATATTCGATTTTGTATAGTTTTGTCGTCTAAAGCTTGTAAATAAATAAAAAGTGAGTAGAGAGGGTCTAACTCACTTAAGTGAAATAAAACATTCTCCTAGTAGCACAACGTTATGACTTAAGGGGAGCCAAGGGGGGCCAAACACCACGTAGAGGAGGGGACCCACATACACTCTAGAAGCTTCTGCGCAGATGAGGATGAGCACGTGGAGGAGAGAGAGGCTACGTTGGGGTTTTGGAGGCAAACCAACGTTATAAAAGATGGAGAAGCCTCCTCATTTGATTCATTATGGAGTTGATGATTTTGAGCTAGACGTTTGTCTTCTTGAGCACGCTGGCTGTTTAACCTGTCTGCAGCACTGTTTAGTGCATTGAGTGTCTCCGGTCGGAGATCTCGCCCTTAGCCCCGGGGGACTTCGAGTGCCTACTCGGGTAAGGTTAGTTCTTCAGTATTTTGTGAGTAGTTTTGTTGTTTGGGTTTGTTGCGGAGCTGGAGCTTACAGAGACTGCGCAGTCACTGGGAGAGAGGACACAATCCCTTTTTGGAGGTGCTCCGAATCGGGGTTTCTGCAGGAGATTCAACCGAGATTTTGAGCAGAGGGTCATCCTTGCCCACAGGAGGATTTTGGCAGAGTTTGAGGCGGTGTTTCAGCTATTTCCATTTAGCCTCTGCGCAGAGCCTTGGAGGCCAGCGTAATTCCCTAAGGAGGCATTTTCTGGTGATTTTTGGGGGTTGGCCATTTTTTATATGGTTTCTAGGTTTTGTCCGGGTTGGTGAGTAGAGGAGGTTTGCAGATTTTCAGCTCATTCCGGCAAGGGGATTAGCCCCTAGTCTTCAGTCCATTCCAGCAGTAGCAGACACACGGCAGTTTTCCAGCAGCTGGGACGCAGTTCATAGAGCAGCCATTTCCTATATTGTCTGAGAGTGTTTCGTCACTTGCCTTGAGCAAGATTAGGTGCCATCACTCTGATCACCTATTGTACTTCATTATATTTCTCAGATTAATAAAATGGCTCAGCATTTCCTCTCTATGTTTTCTGGATGAGTTGCCGTAATTTCTTTCTCTGTTATTATATGTCTGTTGCACTGTTAATTATTTATATTTCTGAGCATTCTAGTTCTATACCACTTGGTGTGTTTATTTTTCACTCTTAGACAGAGTCTGGAAAGGGCCAGGTAGCCTCCGGATCTCGTCCTCTCTCAGAGGCGGAATACCCAGTAAATGCCCTCCCAGTCCATCTCTGGTTGGAGTTTGCCATGTTTTAGAGATCCCCGAAACGGGATATTACAGTGGTATCAGAGCATAGTTCTAGCTCAGCCTGTGGAGCTAGTGGTCTATGACACCGGGGAAAAGACCATATATTTGTTACAGAGGCAGGAAGTACAGAGACCGTGAGCATAGGTTGGAAAACACCTACGGAGAGGGAGATTGTGTTCGAGTGGTGGACACAGAACAGGAGGAGCCTGTGACAGACGCAGAGCAGGAGGAGCCTGTGACAGACGCAGAACAGGGGAAGCCTGTGTTAGGTTCAGAGTTGGGGATTCAGATGCCAGACGAGGACAGGAAGAGATTTGCGGACCAGCTCCTCAAATCAGTGCAGGAGTTAGTCAGACAGGTTGAGGTGATGGGACAGAGGTTTACTGCTATAGAGGCTAGACAGCGTGAGGCCCCGCGGGTTTACCAGGTCGGAGAGGGATTAGGTACATCCCACCATTTGTCGAAGCAGGGTGCTACTCAGCGTGATACTCCCCAGCCGATGGCTTCCCGTGCACCTACCCGCTCTACCATGTCCACTTTCTTGGGAGCAGACACAGGGGCAGGAGCCCAGCAGGAGGCAGAGCCTGGACACTTAGACGAGTATTTTGCAAAGTATCAGGCCTACAGGCAAGAGTTCAGGGATGCTCTCACATTCAGAGATTTCGTTCAGCTCCAGTGGGATAGTAGACCCCGCGACCATCATAGAGGGCACCGACATAATCATGATGGAGATTCCCACCATGCCTCTAGCAGATACCATTTGCCTACGTTTGATGGATCATCGAACAGTTCGGCAAAGTCTTGGGTGGAGAAGCTGGATATCTATTTCCAGCTTAACCAGATGTTGGAGACGGAGGCCATCAAGGTGGCAACATTACATTTGGATGGTGAGGCCCAGGACTGGTGGTTCCATGGGATGGTTACACTCAGACACTCGACAGTGACGACATATGCCAAGTTTACTAGGAGGTTGATGGAGCATTTTGACCGGAGGGATCCGAAACAGCATTTTGTTGAGCTGACGAAGCTCAAGCAGATAGGGAGCCCAGAGACATACATCACAGATTTCTTGAGGGTTTCGGTGATGGTGCCAGATCTATCCGCAACACGGATGATCTATATGTTTGTGGAGGGATTGGAAGAGCCACTTCGTGGTCTAGTCAGATCTACTAGACCAGCTACACTCCAGGATGCCATTAGTAGGACCAGGGACTGACAGGATGCGTTGCCCAGGACGCGGACACCTTACCCCCAAAGACAGGGCTTCCAGCCCAAGGGAAAGGATGTGAGGGTTCCTCCTCCAAAGGGGAATCCAGGATGGGCACAAATAGATGATGATGCCAGGAGGGAGTTGAGGAAGAAGCGGCTGTGCTTCACTTGTCAGGAGCCGTGGGCACCAGGGCATAGGTGTGCTGCTGGGAAAGCACACTTCATTAGGGTCTTCTCTGATGATAGCGGGGAAGAGGATGAGGAGGATGATGAGGAGGCAGGAGATAATCATACGGCCCAGGATTAGTTGCCGCCTCCACCTCCAGGGACAGGAGGTGCAGCTTTTGCACCCATAGGAGGGGCCCTTGCAGCTTTGCGAGGAGTTCCTAAGTATTTGACGCTGCGCGTACGGGACAATACGTGGCCAGCGAGTGTCAGTCTTGGTTGACAGTGGGGCGACCCACAACTTCATTGATGCACAGATGGTCGAGCAGAGGGGTATACCGATCGAGAGCTTTGACGGGTTTTCAGTCTTGGTCCCAGGAGCCTAGACGATGCAGTGTGCCCGGTATGTTCCAGAGTTGGCAGTGACGATGGGTACCTACACCGTGACCGATCACTTTTTCGTGGTCAACATACCAGATACCAATGTGGTGCTGGGTGTTCAGTGGTTGATTACTCTGGGGAAGGTCACCACGGATTGGGAGGCCTTAGAGATGGAGTGGGATGACAAGAAGACCGGGAAGCATGAGAAGATCCACGGGATGCATACTTACCCACCTCAGACAGTTTCGGCACACCGGATGGAGGTAGACTTCCGGAAGGGAGACAGAGTGGGCGGTTGAGCTGCGGGCATCAGAGGCAGAGACCACCGGTCGGGCAGTTCATCTAGATATACAGGCCATCCTTGATAGGCATGAGGTAGTGTTTGGGGATATACCACCAGGTCGGCCACCAAATCGAGGGTTTGAGCATACCATTGGGCTTGAGCAGGGTATTCAGACAATGATCACTACCCCCTATAAGCATCCCAAAGCCTATCGGGATGAGATTGAGCGGGCCATCCAGGAGTTGTTGGCTCTTGGACACATCAGACCAAGCACGAGTCTGTTTGCTTCTTCTTTAGTGTTGGTGAAGAAGAAGGACGGCACCTTGAGGATGTGCATTGACTACAGGGCCCTGAACAAGAAGACTCTGAAGAACAGGTACCCTATACCCAGGATCGATGAGTTGATGGATGAGTTGAGAGGAGCTAAGTTCTTCTCCAAGATTGATTTGAGATCAGGGTACCACCAAATTCGCGTGAGGGAACAGGACATTCCCAAGACCGCCTTCAGGTGTCATTATGGGCACTTTGAGTTTTTGGTTATGCCTTTTGGGCTGACCAATGCACCAGCCACCTTTCAGTCTTGCATGAACCATATCTTCCGCAGTCATCTGAGGAAGTTTGTATTGGTTTTCTTCGATGACATACTCATATATAGCAGGACTTGGGAGGAGCATCTCCAGCATATAGAGGTAGTACTACGCATCTTGGAAGAGCAACAGTTCTATGCTAAGCTCTCCAAGTGTGAGTTTGGGATGACAGAGATGTTATATTTGGGTCACATTATTGGAGTGGATGGAGTGAGGGTCCACGAGGAGAAGATTAGAGCCATCAGAGATTGGTCGGAGCCGAAGAACGTGACGGAACTTTAAGGGTTCATTGGGATATGTACCCATTATAGGAAGTTCGTCAGAGGATTCTCACAACTTGTTGCACCCCTTACAGATTTGACGAAGAAGGGGGCATTCAGTTGGTCAGATACAGCGCAGCGAGCCTTTGATAGGCTCAAGGAGGTGATGAGTAGCTGCCCCGTGCTTGCATTGCCAGATTTTACGCAGCCATTTGTCTTGGAGTGTGATGCGTCGGGAGAGGGGATCGGCGCAGTATTGATGCAAGGGGGACACCCTATAGCTTTTGAGAGCCAGAAGCTCCTTCCGCATGAGAGGTTGTATTCTATATACGACAAGGAGATGTTGGCCATCATGCATGCCTTGGCCAAATTCCAGCAGTATTTGGTAGGGAACAGATACAGCCTCAAGTTCTTTTTGGAGCAGAAGCAGCTACAAGAGAGGCAGCAGAAGTGGATCAGTAAGATCCAAGCATATGACTTTGACATTGAGTATGTCAAGGGTAAGAATAACGTGGTAGCAGATGCCCTTTCACGTAGACCAGCCATGTTATCTCTTATGAGCTTGGATACAGATTGGAGGGCTCGACTTTTAGTGGAGTACTCCAAGGACAAATTTGCATGTGAGGTGCTAGATGGACAGGTGGCGGATGACAGCTACAGGGTGGTTGATGAGATCATCTATTACAGGAACAGGATCTTCTTGACTGAGGGATCTCAGCTTAAGAAGAAGATACTCCAGGCATCACACGATTCTCCATTGGCAGGCCATCAGGGGTTTACCAAAACCTACAGGGCCATTAGAGAGAGGTTCTCATGAAAGGGCCTCAAGGAGGACATACTCCAGCACATCAGGGAGTGCGATGTTTGTCAGAGGAATAAGGGGGAGATGAGCCATCCCGCCGGATTGTTGCAGCCTCTTCCCATTCCGGAAGGGAAATGGGAGAGCATATCGATGGATTTCATCACAGGGTTGCCCATGGTGCAGGGCAAGGATTGTATCTTTGTCGTCGTTGATTGACTGACAAAGTATGCGCACTTTTTTGCCATATCCGCGCATTACACAGCAGCACAGGTGGCCGAGCTGTTCTTCAGAGAGGTTTTCAGGCTGCATGGTCTCCTTAAGACCATCATCAGTGACAGGGACAGTCGTTTCATGGGCGGATTTTGACAGGAGCTTTTCTGACTAGTGGGGACGGAGTTGACACCGACTACCAGTTACCACCCACAGACGGATGGACAGACGGAGATAGTTAACAAGTGGCTGGAGGGCTACTTGCGTAACTATGTCAGTGGGCAGCAGCGAGCATGGTTGAGATGGTTGCATTTGGGGGAGTACTGCTACAACACGACACATCACATGTCTATTGGTATGTCACCATTTTATGCTTTGTATGGGTACCATCCTTTATCTTTTGCTGATGTGATGTTCGGTGCTAGCAAGGCTCCTAGAGCCAAGATTTGGATCCAAGAGAGTCAGGACATCCTCCGAGCTCTCAAGGACAATATGGCTACAACGCAGAACCAGCAAAAGCTGTATGCCAACAAAGGTCGGGTGGAGATACAGTTTGAGGTAGGGGACTTGGTCTACCTACGGTTACAGCCATACCGACAGTCATCGCTGAAGCAGAAGGGAGCTGAGAAGCTCAAGCCTCACTTTTACGGGCCATACAGGGTGATACGCAGGATTGGGCAGGTTGCGTATGAGTTGGAGCTGCCCCAAGGCAGCAAGATCCACAACATTTTCCATGTATCATGCCTGAAGAAGGCGCTGGGGCAGCAAGTGACAGTGACAGAGGAGCTACCTCCTACAGATGATGAGGGGCACTTGGTGTTGCAGCCAGAGGCCATTATTGATTCCAGGGAGAGGCAGTTACGGAGCAGGACGGTCCGGGAATTCTTGGTGAGGTGGAAGAATTTGCCGGATGAGGATGCCACTTGGGAGAGCGAGAAGATTTTGCAGCATCCATCACTTCAGTTGCTTGAGGACAAGCAACATTTTGCCAGGGGAGACTGTAATATTCCTAATTAGCGACAGCTAATTGGAATATTCGATTTTGTATAGTTTTGCCGTCTAAAGTTTGTAAATAAATAAAAAGTGAGTAAAGAGGGTCTAACTCTAGTGAAATAAAACATCCTCCTAGTAGCGCAACGTTATGACTTAAGGGGAACCAAGGGGGGCCAAACACCACGTAGAGGAGGGGACCCACGTACACTCTAGAAGCTTCTGCGCAGATGAGGATGAGCATGTGGAGGAGAGAGAGGCTACGTTGGGGTTTTGGAGGGAAACCAACGTTATAAAAGATGGAGAAGCCTCCTCATTTGATTCATTCTGGAGTTGATGATTTTGAGCTAGAAGTTTGTCTTCTTGAGCACGCTGGCTGTTTAGCCTATCTGCAGCACTGTTTAGTGCATTGAGTGTCTCCGGTCGAAGATCTCGCCCTTAGCCCCGAGGACTTCGAGTGCCTACTTGGGCAAGGTTAGTTCTTTAGTATTTTGTGAGTATTTTTGTTGTTTGGGGTTGTTGCGGAGCTGGAGCTTATAGAGACTGCGCAGTCACTGGGAGAGAGGACGCAGTCCCTTTTTGGAGGTGCTCCGGATCGGGGTTTCTACAGGAGATTTAACCGAGATTTTGAGTAGAGGGTCAGCCTTTGCCCACAGGAGGATTTTGGCGGAGTTTGAGGCGGTGTTTCAGCTATTTCCATTTAGCCTCTGCGCAGAGCCTTGGAGGCCAGCGTAATTCCCTGAGGAGGCATTTTCTGGTGATTTTCGGGGGTTGGCCATTTTTGATATGGTCTCTGGGTTTTGTCCGGGTTGGTCAGTAGAGAAGGTTTGCAGATTTTCAGCTCATTCCGGCAAGGGGATCAACCCCTAGTCTTCAGTCCATTCCAGCAGTAGCAGCTACACGGCAGTTTTCCAATAGCTAGGACGCAGTTCATAGAGCAGCCATTTCCTGTATTTTCTGAGAGTGTTTCGTCACTTGCCTTGAGCAAGATTAGGTGCCATCACTCTGATCACCTATTGTACTTCATTATATTTCTCAAATTAATAAAATGGCTCAGCATTTCCTCTCTATGTTTTCTGGATGAGTTGCCGTAATTTCTTTCTCTATTATTATATGTCTGCTGCACTGTTATTTATTTATATTTCTGAGCATTCTAGTTCTATACCACTTGGTGTGTTTATCTTTCACTCTTAGACAGAGTCTGGAAAGGGCCAGGTAGCCTCCGGATATCGTCCTCTCTCACAGGTGGAATATCTGGTAAATGACCTCCCAGTCCATCTCTGGTTGGAGTTTGCCGTGTTTTAGAGATATCCCCGAAACGGGATATTACACTGCCACTGTCACTGTTGCATTTGTACAACAACTCCCTCTGAATCCTGATCCTATCCATACCTGCTACTGGAATGGATTCTTGATCATCCCCATCTTCTCTCGGAAGTAAACAAACTTAGTCTTCCCTAGAGCCTTCGTGAGAATGTCTGCCACTTGTTCTCCTGTTGGAGTGTACTGCAACTGTACAGCTCCTCGTTGGATAGTCCTTGATGAAGTGACACCTAATGTCAATGTGCTTCGATCGATCATGAAACACAGGATTTTTAGAGAGCTTGATGCAACTCTGATTATCACATAAAATATTGGTCGCTTCCATTTTCTTCTTTAGTAGGTTCACAAGCAGTTTCCGAAGCCATATGGCCTCACACGAAGCGGTGCTAGCTGCCATATATTCAGCCTCCGCTGAGCTCAGTGCCACATATTTATGTTTCCTGTTGCACTAGGAAGTCATTCCTAATCCTAGACTGAAACAATACCCACTAGTACTCTTCCGATCTACTGGACTCCTAGGCCAATATGCGTCGGTGAACCCACTCAACCTGACATCATTGCTATAGGTGTACTTCAATCCAAACTCGATTGTTCCTTGAAGATACCTGAGAACATGCTTGGCTGCTGCCCAATGAGCCTACTTAGGTTCTACCATGAACTTACTGAGGGTATTTACAGCATAACAGATGTTTGGCCTTGTGTTTACCAAATACATCAAAGATCCTATGAGTTGCCTATACAAAGTAGGATCACCCTCATCATCTTCGGACGTGTCAATTTTCTTCCAGTCGGTGATCATTGGAGTCATCATGGGTCTACAATCCTCCATCTGAAATCTCTTTAGAATCTCTGTAGTATATCTTCCTTGACCAAGAAAGATCTCCCCCTTCTGCTGCCAAACATCCAACCCCAGAAAATAGTCCATTAGCCCTAGATCCTTCATGTCGAATTCTGTAGCCAAATTCTTCTTGCAGTCTTTGATGAGCCTCGTTGATCCTGTCATAATAGATCATGTACATATAAAACTAGTATCAGGGGCTCACTCCCTACCCTTAGATAGTAGAGATTGGGATCTGCGTCACTCTTGACGAATCCCATCTTCTGCAAGTAGCTGTCAATTCGACCATACCAGGCTTTAGGAGCTTGCTTTAGTCCATACAAGGCTTTCTTAAGCCTACACACATGAGTCTTCTGATCATGCGTCTCGAAGCCTTCTAGTTGTTCAATATACACCTCTTCTTCTATCCCCCATTCAGGAATGCAATCTTGACATCCATCTGGTGAATCTCCCATCCCATCTGCGCAGCAAGGGATATCACGAATCTAATAGAGGTATATCTGGCTATTGGGGCGAAGGTTTCTTCATAATCTATCCCTTCCTTCTGAGCATACCCCTTAGCCACAAACCTGGCTTTAAATTTCTCGATGCTGCCATCTGCAGCGTACTTGACCTTGTAGATCCATCTCGATCCTACAATTGATCTCTCCTGAGGTCTGGGGACCACTTCCCAGACATCATTCGTCATGATGGAACTGTACTCTTCCACCATTGCATCTACCACACCTGGTGCTGAGTTGCTTCCCGAAAACTGAAAGGTTCACCGACCTGTGCAACAAAGGCTTGATACCTTTCAGGCTGCTTTCGATGTCTCTTCTCATTTTGGGGGACTCCGACAAAGTCTTCTGCATCCCTCAGAATTTGTCGTAGTTCCCTGCTCGTCCTCCCACTGGTAGTGGGCGGATTTACCTGCTCTCCCTCCTACAAGTCCTTGGGAGAAATGTCCCTTGGATCCCCATGCCTTGGAGAGGCAGCTGAATTATCTGTCACCGATTGTTGAGGTTGAAGCAGCGGATCCTCCTCAGACTCCGTAGCAGAAGGCAACTCGCGGGATATTCTGACGGCCCTCTCCTCCATGAATTTCACATCCCTCCACACCACAAATTTCCTGCTCTCAGGAATATAGATGCAATATGCCTTCGCATTCTCACTGTATCCTACTAGATACCCCTTTTCCGCAGTCATATCCAACTTCTTCATCTTCTCACTGGGCACATGACAGTAAGTTGTACTGCCGAAGATCCTAAAGTGACTCACTTCAGGCTTGCTGCCAGTGAAGATAGTTTTTGCGTGATCTTTCTTAATGCAGCGTGAGGGATCTTGTTCTGAACATAGACAACTGTATTACAAGCTTCAGCCCACATAAATTTTGGCATGTCTTGATCATACAGCATCGCCCTTGCAGCCTCAACAATAGTCTTGTTTTTCCTTTATGCCACACCATCATTGTCTGAACGCAGCAACTTGATCCGCTTTCCTTTCAAATTTTCTACCAGAGCTTTAAACTCTTTAAACCAACTGAAGACTTCATCCTTGGTCTTCAAAAAGTAGATCCAGGTTTTCCTGGAATGGTCATCAATAGAGGTGACGAAATACTCGGCAACACTAAGAGCTCTAATGGACATTGGTCCACAGATATCCGAGTGCATCAAGCCTAATACACTCGTGGCCCTATTGTTGCTTCTCTGATACGCTGCCTTGGCATATTTACCCAATACGCACAATCTGCAGACATCGTCCTGCTTGGTGCTTAATTCTAGAACTCTTATGATAGTTTTCTTGAGAATTTTTAACGCCCCATGATGCAAATGTCCCATTCTTTTGTGCCATAGTTCATTCAGGTCCCTTTCATCAGCGCTGCCAATTAGTGCCATTGGGGATTCGAGTTGCAACTTATAAAGTTTGTTGCTCCTTACTCTGATCTGTGCTTTCTTCTTCCAACTGGGATGTTTGACGTAAACCCTGTCACCAATAAATTAAACGTCATAACCTCAATTTTGAAGTTGAGATACTGAGAGCAAGCTCATCCCCAGCCCGAGCACATGCAGTACATTAGTGGCCCGAAGCTTATTTCCAGCCTCGGTCTGAAATACTACAATACCTTTTCCAATAGGGGTACATTTTGCTTTATTACCAATGGCTATTTTAAAATTCATCTGCTCCTCTCAGTAGTCGGAAAACCATTCCTGCACTCCTGCCATATGAGCAGAAGCTCCATTGTCAATGTACCAGACCTCAGGGGAAGCACTGCTTGACACAAAAGAAAATTCTTCTTCCATTCTGGATGCCAAAACAGAAACATCATGATCCATTTGTTCTATCATGCTTCTTTCCCTCTCTCGAGAACTGCGTGAACCCCTCCAAGCTGTTGCCGCAATGTCAGATTTCTATTCACTTGTCAATTCTCCGTTCCTGTTACTCATCTCTGGCTCTGATACCATGTGAAATTTTCAATCTGAAAATCTACAGTTGCAGTGATAGTTTTATTTCTCCTACTTATTAATTCAATAAGTTATTTACAGAAATCTATCAAGAAACTTCGAAATAAATACCACTGCAACATTCACAATTATATATGAAGAGAAGTAAACAATATAGAACATAAGCATAAGAACCGATCACATGTACTTAGTTATTTTTAGACAAATGTCCCCGGAAATACCCAATGCGGGAAAACCGATGCAGCAGATAAGGGTTTTATTAATATTCTTCAGTAATGAATCTTTACAAGGAATATACTGGCAGATAAAATCTGAAAACACCTAAGACAAAATTCTCCACTCCTCCCGACAATTTCCTGACACCAGGATTAGCCTCTGCTTGCCTCTGTTCCTGTTTGCGTGTTTCTTTGCGCAGTCCCTATGCTAGACTGCGTAAGTCCGTGTAGGCTCTGCGTGGGTTCACTGCACTACAGCTCTGCGCTGCCTCCTGTGACCCACTGCGTCCCTTTGTCCTCGAGTTCATTCACTGTTGATTCCCTCCTCCTCCTTTTTCTTCTTCTGCTACTCTCCGCCCTGAAACTCTCCCACCGAGATCGAATTCTATTCCTTCAGAATTGATCTCCTTCGGGTACTGAGTGTATGCCCGACTTATTTTCCAAATGACCCTCAAGCCTTCTTTTATAATCTTCTCGTTGATGAATCAACGACCCAGATTAGAAGTCTAATCAATGGCTAAAAAATTAAAACTTGACTTGATCTTCATTTTCTAAAAGATTCACACTTTGACTTATTAATACCCTTTAATTATTTAATTTCCCTAAGTTTAGACTTAGGGTCTCCATTAAAATAATTAATTATTTTAATAACACATGAATTGAGTGGAATTTCCACAAACGGTTCTGGGTTCTTTGGAATACTAATGTCCAAGTCTCCTCACAAAGTTTGAGACTTCAAACACTTTCCGATGCTACAAAAATCAACAAGTTGACCAGGTTTGACTGAGTTTTTCAAGACTGGTTTGGGCTGACTTTCACTGTCTTTGAAGGCTGCATTGACTGAGGTTAACCAGGCTGATTTTGGAGAAGTCAAATCAGCCCAGCGTTGACTTTCTGGTTAGGACATCCTGTTGACTATTGTTTGACTGAAGCTAATTTGTATATTGTACTCTCTTTGTTGAACTTTTGAAGAATAATAAGAAGATCTGATCAAAGGGTTTTCCTCACATTGGGGTTTTACCCTGGCATCCGCCAAATATTGTGTCCTCTTGTCTTGGCTTGTCTTCTGGTTATTTGTTTATGTTCTATCAGCATTTACTGTCAATGTTAAATGTGATTGGTAATCTGGAATTGAAATTGGGCTAATAAGAAAAGATTGAAGTAAATTGCTCTAAGCATAGAACATACCATTGTTATCTAAAATTAACGATTTTGAAACAAAAAATTGGATTTTTGGCAAGTTTTATCGCTAAATTACTATTGATCAATAAAGAAGTGGCTTCTTTTTGAAGAACTTGAAGATCCTATAATACCGTGCATTGCTAGACAATATTACAAATTGCTTTCCATGCTTAATTGTATTCTTCTTCTGCTGAAGAATTGCAACTATAGTTTGTGTCATGCAACTCCATGAAATTGTTATTGATCCCATACGCATTAAATATCCTGATGTTGATAACTTATCATTAATATTTTTGACAAAATCTGCATCTGAATATCCAATTAGTACAAAATTCTTATTTTTCTTATATAGGTGGTCATAATCTTTTGTAGTTTAGATGTATCTATGAACACTGTTAATTGTATTTCAGTGGCCTTCCCTTGGTGCATGAATCTTGAAAGAATATTAAGTTCATAGCTACATGTGAATGGTTGTCAAATAAATCAAGTTGTCAATCAGCTATCTACAGCTAGTACTCTTTACCAATTCCTCTCCTTCAAATTTTGAAAGTTTTAATTTTTCTCCATTAAGGTAAGAACAGATTTGCAATCTTCAAATTCCTTCAATAGTTAAGATACACACTTGCATTAACTAATAAAAACGTTGTTAGCTTTCTACAATACTTCAACTCCAAGATATTACTAATTAGTGATGTAATCCCAAATCAAAAATTTTAAATCCAACCTACAGTTCTTGCTTAACTTGTGTAATATGATCATCATTATCCCCTAGTGATAATCAAGTCATCAACATACATTACTACCATAACCATTGTGAAAATTTCTGAATCTTCTAAACAGAAATCCTACTGCAGTAAATCTGATTTACTTCTACTTGTTTGATTTACCTTAACAATTATTTTCTGAATAATTCATGAAAACATCAATGTAAATACACTATAGCCTACACAATTATACAGATCAAGTACTGAAGAATAAGCAAAACATCCAAACAAAGGACACACATATTTTTCGGAAAAATGTCCCCGGAAAAACCCAATGCGAAAAAACCGGTCCAGCAATTCTTGAGGGTTTTATTATTAAGCAAATTTCTGAATACAAACTAGGGTGTCAATATGGCTCACCCAACAGAGAAAATCCTCAGCAGAAGTACCTCTATCTAGAGACAGATATTATGGCTGATCCAGCAACTGGATGAAGAAATACCACAAGTGTCTGCACAGTGTCCAAGTGTTGCTGAGCGATGGCTACAGCAAGTTGGACTGCGTCACCTTCTCCAAGAGTTGCGTCACCCTGTCCGTGAGCCTTCCTAGCTCATAAATCAAAATTTTGGATGGCTTCCCGATCTACCCCACAGAAACCCCAGTGTAGCTCTCTAAGTAACTGCGTCACCCTCTCTAGCTTTGCGTCCCTCTGCGTGAGCCCTACTGGCTCTACGTCACCCCTCTTGGGCCTACGTTGCCTCTCTGCTATTGTATTCTCGGCCTTGGATGAAAAATCCCACTGCCGAATGACCCCTCACTGCACTGCAAGCTCACTCCAAAATTCTCAGCAAACCACGCCCCAGAATTTCAACTTAGCTCAAGTGATGCTACACTGTGTCTTCTCCAACTGACCCCAAGCTTTCCTTTAATACTTTTCCTGTTGACGAATCAACGACCGTGATCTAATCTCTAATCGACGACTAAGATTAGAAAAGACTTGATCCTTGTTACTTAGAACATTCTCACCCATATGTTTAAATTAATTCACTTTAGTTATTTAATTTCCCTAAGTTAGACTTAGGGTCCCCAATAAAATAATTAATTATTTCAATAACTTAAGCTCCAGGTGGAATTTCTCCAAACAGTTTCTGGGTCTTGGAGATCTCATGTGTCCTAGCCCTTCCACAAAGTTTCAGAGCTAGAGCACATCCGATGCTACCCAAAAATCAACAACCATGTTTTTATGCTATAAACACACATAAATTATCATCGGATTCACTTATTTGAAAACCTAATTTGCAAATGCATTTATTCTTTGCATACCAATATTTAGGAATTTGTTTTAAATCATATGATGATTCAATAAATTTGCAAACTTTATGTTCTTGTCCTTCAAGTTCAAAAACTCAGTTGTATAGACTTCTTCCTGCAAACCACCATTGAGGAAGGCACTTTTATCATCCATTTGATATAACTTCCATCCATTTTGAGCTACTAAAGCAATGACCATCCTTATAGTTATCCACTTTGTTGTAGATGCAAAAGTTTCTTCATAATTAACTCCTTTCCAAGCAAAAATCTTAGCTACCACTCTTGCTTTGAATTTATCAATCATTCTATATAACTTGTACTTAAATCTATAAACCCATTTGCGTCCAATGGGTTTCACATATGGAGGAAAATATATAAGTTTCCAAGTGCCATTTTCAATCATTGAATTGTATTCATCAACCATAGCCTTTTTCCATGCCTTATGTTGGGGTGCAAATCCTAAAAGTTTTAGTAACACGAAACTTTCACAAAGGCAATGTTAATACCCGAATGGTCAGCAATGATCAACAAATATCTGATGCTTATATGATATGACTGTGAATGTCAACACACATCAATCTAAACTCGTTGAAACAAAAATAAATGCTTGAGAGTTCCATAATGCCAAATTTGATCATCATTTAGTATAATTTTAATATAGCCTAATAAACATGTAATGAACCATTTAAAGTTGGGAAAAATCTTCATGAAATTAGCATAAATCATGTATTCGGATTCCAATTTTCTTCAAAAGGTGAATTTTCAAGATATATATATAGAATGAGAAAAGCAGGATACTTGAGTGGTAAAAGTTAAAACTTGGTACATATTAACATTGCTTCAAAATAAGGAATCCATACACACACAAATTTACATCTACTTAAGCTATACCGAAAGGTGATTTATTCTAGAATTTTAATGAGATTTGTGCACTTGTTCCAACACCAAATAAACCCTGGAAAACAATCCAAATAGCGCCAAAATCACTTCAAATTTGTCAACAAATATGCAAATTTCAATATTTATGAACCTTGAAGTTTTCCACACAAGGGTTTGAAACTACAGGGTTGAAGCTCGCATGAATCTAGGATTTTTGTTTCTTGGACGCTGGCACAGAGCTGAGAAATTTCGTCCCTGGATGCACGCGCAGAGTGGTCAAGGGTGCGTTCGAGAAGCCTCAAACGCTCGCACAATGGCCTAAAGGGAGAGTCCAGGGTTTCTAAAACAAATCGAGTTTTATGGTCCCGGACGCATGCACAGAGTGGTCAAGGGTGCGTCCGGGAAGCCTCAGACACATGTAAAATTTCAGTCCCAACTTCGGTTATCAGTTTTCCCTTATCACTCCATGCATTTAATGTTAAGTCCAAGCATGATACAAACACTAAAATCTGGAAATGACACTTATTTCTGAAAACACAAATTTAGAGATTTTACTACTGCTGGAAAATGCAGAAATAAATGCATAGTAAAATATAGCAGCCACACAGAGAAAATGACACAGTGAGTTTTGGTCAATGTGACCCTGGAAAAACCCCCTACAACTCCTGGGGAAAACCAGTTTGAGAGCTCTTGTTTATTTCTGAAAATATTTTACAAAGAAAATGAAATACACAGGAAAATTACAGAATTTACAAAAACCAACTTATCTCGATTTCCATGCATAAACTCCACCTCGAAAATCGTGCCAACAGCGAAACAGAAAACAATAGAAAATTTACAGCATTAAATGTTGTACGACGTGCCTTGGTTTTTGTGCCCAAAAATTAGTGTACAGTCGTATGGACTGTACGGGCTATACAGAAATGTACATCAGAAGATCCTCCTCGAAATTCATGCCCAAATCTGCCTCGAAAATTGTGCCTCTGCTTGATGTCTTTTCTCCCTTGAAATATGTGTCGTACTTCCTTGGAAAACGTGCCAAATGTTGTTATACGGATTTTTGTCTTGGAATGCGTGCCAACTCTTGTTGTGCGGATTCGCTGTGAATGCCTCCTTGCTTCTCTCCTTCACCTCCTCCCTGCTCAGAACTTTTCTCCTTTGCTATCTCTGCCTTTCTCTCAAATTCTCATGAAAGAATGGAATGATCCTTTTTTCTTCTTCTCTCCTTTTACCCTATATGACTTTTGGGCAACCCTAAGATCTAATGGCTCAGATTCATTTAGATCAAGGGATGAGAATAAATGTGCATTTAATTCTCACTTTCTATTTTTTTAACTCACACAATTAAATAAAGACCCACTTAGCCTTTTATTTCCATAGTCACTTTTCACTTTCTAATTCTTCATTGACTTTAATAAAGTCACTTTCAAATTAGAACATAACTTTATCACTTATAAAGTCACTTTTAAATTAGACTGACTTTACCATTTATAAAGTCACTTTTAGAAGAAGAGGCACAATAGAGTGGAAACTTTTCCCTAGGCCAAAAGATCAAAGCCATGGAGAACCACTTGTCCTTGGTACCCAATTTTAACACTCCCTCTTATCGAGGAAAGTGTTCGTCACCACTCCCATCTTGTCTCTGAAGTAGACATGTTTGCCCCATGGTAAGGCTTTGGTGAAGATGTCCGCTACCTGCTCATTTGTGGAGATGTACTCAAGCTTGACTACTCCCTTCTGGACATAGTCTCGAATGAAGTGGTACTTGATCCCAATATGTTTTGACCTGTCATGAAAAACTAGATTCTCCACGAGTCTTATGCAACTCTGATTATCGCAATGAAACATAGTAGGTCTCAATGCTTGACCAAATAAACCAAACAACATATTGCGAAGCCATATGGCCTCACAGCTAGCCAAACTAGCAGCCATATACTCTGCCTCAACTGAGCTCAAGCAACTGACTATTGTTTCCAGCTGAACCACGACACAACTATCGAACCCAACCCAAAACAACACCCTGAAGTACTCTTCCTGTCTGAAGCACATCCTGCCCAATCTGAATCTGTGTATCCTGCCAGTCTTACTCCATCACCCTATATATAGTCCAGACCATAATCCACAGTACCCAACAAGTAACGAAGAATGTGTTTTTTAGCCACCCAGTGCACTCTCTTGAGCTCACACATGAACTAACTCATAGTGTTAACAGCAAAACATATATTTGGTCGAGTGTTGACCAAATACATCAATGATCCAATCAGCTGCATGTATAGTGTAGGATCCACCAACTCGGAATCTGAAGTGTGAAGTATCTTCCAGTTAGTGATCATAGTTGTATACATGGGTTTGCAGTCCTCCATGTGAAATCTGCTAAGAATATCCACAGTGTACTTCCCCTGTCCTAGGAAGATATGCCCCTCCTCCCGCCACAGCTCCAATCCCAAAAAATAATGCATCAAGACAATATCTTTCATCTCAAACTCTGAAGCAAGATCTCTCTTGCAGCCCTCAATGAGTCTCTCTGCTCCAATGATGAACAAATCATCAACATACAACACCAAAATGAGAGGATCTTCGCCTACCGCAATGAAGTATAGGTTCGGATCAACCTCACTCTTAGTGAAATCCAACTGCTGCAAGTATGCATCAATACGAGAGTGCCAAGCTCTAGGAGCTTGCTTCAGGCCATAGAGTGCCTTTTTCAATCTGCATACATGGTCCTCTCGCCCATGCACCTCGAAGCCCTTCGACTACTCAATATAAACTTCCTCCTTAATGAAGCCATTGAGAAAGGCGGTCTTCACATCCATCTAGTGGATCTTCCAACCCATCTCTGCTGCAATTGATATAATGAAGCGAATAGATGTATACCGAGATACGGGAGCGAAGGTCTCCTCATAGTCAACTCCCTCTACCTGTGAGAACCCTCTCACCACAAACCAAGCGTTGAACTTCTCTATGCTACCATTTGTAGCATGCTTTATCTTGTAGAGCCATCTTGAAGTAACAATTGATTTACCTTCAGGCTTAGGCACTACCTCCCAAACATCGTTCTTCATAATAGAAGAATACTCCTCCAGCATGGCCTCTCTCCAAACCTGCTGGCTGGTTGCCTCCTCATAACTAGAAGGCTCGGTGTCAACAATGCTTGTTACCAATGCCATGTAACTACAGAACCACTCAGGTGGCCTCGCGCAAGGTGTCTTGAAGCCACTTGGGCTTCCTCTTCCCTGAACCTACTTCTTCCACCGGAGTGAAAGAATCCTTATCATCATCAGAAGCCTGAACTCCTGAAGGCTTGCCAACTGACCCCATACCTATACCTGTGCCTGTAGAAGCTGAAGTACCATGCGAGTTGTCCATCAATGGACTATACTGTGAATTGTTCTGTGGACTGCCCTGTAAGTTGCCCGAAGATCCACTCACCTGACTCTGAGTGTCACTGCTCACTGATGGACCTGAAACTGTAATAGATGCACTTCCTGATCCCTAACCTCCTGCATCCTGTGCACTGGATCCCTATGACTAAATTAGTTGCTGCTGAGTGTCTGGTGACTCTATATAATGTAACTCTCGTGACCTCTTGAAAGCTCTCTCCTCCTCGAACTTTACATCCCTCCTGACAACCACTTTCCTCTTTGCAGGAATGTAAATCCAGTAGGCTTTCGAGGTCTCGCTATAACCCACAAAGATGCCCATGTCTGCAGTAGGTTCTAGCTTGGTCTTGCTCTCCTTGGGGACATAAGAGTATGTAAGGCACCCATGGATACGAAAGTGCCCAACATCAGGCTTCTTCCTAGAGAAAGCCTCCTCAGGAGTCACATTCCCCAAGGCACGATGTGGACTCCTGTTTTGTAAGTAAACAACAGTGTTGCAAACCTCTGCCCAAAAAAATAAAGGTAACCCCTGATCGTGAAGCATGGCTTTGGCAGCCCTTATAATGGATTTGTTCTTCCTCTATGACACCCCGTTCTGTTGGGGGTTGTAAGGAATAGTGAACTCCCTCTTAATGCCTGCCTCGGCACAAAAATCCACAAACTCACCAAGAGTATACTCACCTCCATTGTCCGACCTCAGTACCTTGATATTTTTGCCTGTCTGGGTCTCCACAAGAGCTTTGAACTCTTGAAACCGCTTGAAGACTTCACTTTTGGTCTTCAAGAAATAAATCCCGGTCTTCCTGGAGTGGTCATCAATGAATAAGACATAATATTCAAAGCCACTCAAGGACACATGAGACATCCAACCACTCACATCGGAATTAATCAAGTCAAGGATCCCTGTCACCCTGCTGTCAATACTGGGAAAAGGAGATTTTGAAAACTTCCCCATAGCACATCCTCTGCATACATCAAGGTGATCAGAACTGAAATTTGGCACACTAGTGGTGATCTCTCGCAATGTCCTCAAGGCCCCATGATACATGTGATCCATCCTGCGATGCCAAATCTCACAGAACTTTGGACTACTAGATCTGTTGTCGATCCTGTCTCTGGTACTGCTACTCAATGCCATAAGGGGCTAGAATGAGAACTTGTACACCTTGGCATGGCGCACTCCAATCACTCTAGCTGAATCAGCTGGAGTTCCCCTAGGATATGTGAGCACCTGTCCACTCCTGAACAACACCTCATACCTTCTGTCCTCAAGTGTTGAGACGGATATCAGGTTCTTCTTCATTCCAGGCACATATAGAAAATTTGACACTTTCAAGGGAGTTTTGGGTTCCCTATCAAATGTCAATGTTCCCACACCGACTGCTCTAACAATGCTGTCATCACCAAGTACTACCTCCATATCAGTATCACTCTCTGATATCTCTAAGAAGTACTCCCTGACTCATGTCATATGACGAGAAGTGCCAATGTCAACATACCAAACACTAGAAGATGCTCTGCTAGTAGAAGTGCACACTCCCTCTGAACCTGTATGGCAGGTGATACTGCACTGGAGGCCTCACAAGCTATGAACCCAAACTCTCAATCAAAGCTCTCTGAGAAGCCCTCTAACTCTGTAGAAGCTGCCATGGTTTTCTCTTTCCCTTTCTTGTTTTTCTTCTGTGGACACACAACAACATAGTGTCCCATCTTTTGACAATTCCAACATTTGACTTTTTCTTCTGCTGCTTGCTTTTACCTTATCCTTTGCCTCCATTGGTTGAATCTCCCTTCTTTGATTTTCCCTTCTTGCCTCTTGCCAACAATGCCACATTGTCATCCTCCTCCCCCTATTTGGCTTCCCCTAGATGGTTCTTCCTGATCTCATTCTGAATGCAATCATCCCACAACCTTTCCCATCCGGGAAGGTTCTCTCGTGCGACAATACCATCTACAAAACTCTCCCAAGTCTTGGGAAGACCATGCAAAGCTATCCTGACCAACTAAGTGGATGCAATGGTCTCTCCTACGGCTGCCAACTCGTCTCTCGCCGAAGTGATCTTGGTGAGGTATGTTGTAGCACTGCCAATCTTCGCCATTCTTATGGCCTTCAGTTTCTCCTTTAGGACCATCTTACGGTTCTCATTTGAGCTCTGGTAAAGCCCGGTCAGGGCAGTCCACATTTCACGTGCATAAGTCTTTCCTCTCACATGAGGAATGACATGATCTTGGACTCCATCCAAAATCAATTTTTTGGCCTCAGCATTTTTTTAGTGAACTCTGCTAACCGTGTTGGATCAGTAGGAACTACTACTGCGTGCTGGGTGGTATGTACCATAATGCCCCATACCTTTGCTTCCTCAAAGATACTTTAGATTCTTTCCCTCCATGCACTATAGTTACTCAGCCCATTTAACCTGTCTTCAACCCTCAATCCCAAAGGCATGATTCACTGTCTTATAAAACTGAAGTTTCAAATCTGGGTAAAAGTTTTCTGTTTTCTATGTAAAAAAAAGACTGCTGTAATTTACACAGTGTTGTCCCAAAAAACAATTTCCAGCCAACTTTGCTCTAATACCATGTAAATTTCAGTCCCCACTTTGGTTATCAGTTTTCCCTTATCACTCCATGCATTTAATGTTAAATCCTAGATGATAAAAACACTAAAACCATTTATTTCTGAAAACACAAATTTAGAGATTTTACTACTGCTGGAAAATGTATAAATAAATGCATAGTAAAATATAACAGCGACACACAAAAAATGACACAGTGATTTTTGGTCAATGTGACCCTGGAAAAACCCCCTACAACTCTTGGGGAAAATCAATTTGAGAGCTCTTCTTTATTTCTGAAAATCTTTTACAGAGAAAATGAAATACACAAGAAAATTACAGCATTTACAAAAACCAACTTATCTCGATTTCCGTGCATAAACTCCACCTTGAAAATCTTGCCAACAGCAAAACAAAAAACAACAGAAAATTTATAGCATTAAATGTTGTATGGCCTACCTCGGTTTTCATGCCCAAAAATCATTGTACGAACTGTACAAACTATAAGAAAATGTATAGCAGAAGATCCTCCTCAAAATTCGTGCCCAAATCTACCTCGAAAATCGTGCCTCTACCTACTGTCTTTTCTCCCTCAAAACTTGTGTCGTACTTCCATGGAAAACGTGCCAAATGTTGTTGTACAGATTTCTGTCTTGGAATGCATGCCAACTCTTGTACGAATTTGCTGTGAATGTCTCCTTGCTTCTCTCCTTAACCTCCTCCCTGCTCAGAAATTTTCTCCTTTGCTCTCTCTGCCTTTCTCTCAAATGCTCATGAAATAATGGAATGATCTTTTCTTCATCTTCTCTCCTTTTACCCTAAATGACTTTTGGGTAACCCTAAGATCTAATGGCTCAGATTCATTTAGATCAAGGGATGAGAATAAATGTGCATTTAATTCTCACCCTCTATATTTTTAACTCATCCACTTAAATAAAGACCCACTTAGCCTTTTATTTCCATAGTCACTTTTCACTTTCTAATTCTTCATTGACTTTAATAAAGTCACTTTCAAATTAGAACGTAACTTTATCACTTATAAATTCACTTTTAAATTAGATTGACTTTACCACTTATAAAGTCACTTTTAGAAAAAGAGGTACAATAGAGTGGACACTTTTCCCTAGGCCAAAAGATCAAAGGCACACACAGAGTGGTCAAGGGTGCGTCCGGGAAGCTTCAGACGCTCGCACAAAATCCCGAAGGGTGTGTCCAGGGGTTTGAGGCAGATCTAGGTGTATTTGTCCCTAGACGCACGCACATAGTTCACCAGGGAGTGTTCAAGATTGCCATAGACGCTCACACAACTCCTCCTCCATGCATCCTGAACTAAAAGCTGAAACTTCAATACTTCAAAGATTCTGCTCAGTGACAATAGTGTTCAACAATAGGCTATAGACATTGGAAATACATTACAGTCCTCAGAATCAGGGTTTTGAATACAAGAATGTTTAGGTTCATTTCATGGATGTTCTAGTTGTTGTGAAAATATGGATCACTGTACTCTCTTTCGCTGAATCATTTGATGACAATCGATAAGAAGAATAATTTTGAAGGGTTTTCCCCATAATGGGTTTTTCCCTGGTCTTTGACCAATCCTGGTGTCTCTATATATGCATGCTTTTCTTCTATTGTTCGTTTATGTTCAGTTGCATTGATGATGATGATATTGTTCTTTCTACATAGTTGCATATGTTGATGAATAATGATGCAAATCTGAATAATGTCATGATGTTAAGGGGTGAACTTAATGTGTTAATGAAGAAATGCAATTATCAAAGAAAAGAACAATATAGCCCTTTGAAAAATGAACATGGTTTCAGAGTTGGGCTGAAGAAAATCCATGGAGATCACCCCTATGATGACACCATTGATGGAAGCAAGAGAGGATGGTGGAGACGTAAAAGAATTCTAGGGATTGAAGGAAACCCTAGAAAATTTGTGCATTAGGGTTTGATGGTTAGGGTTTGAGAAAAATCTTGGTTTATGGCAAAGACTTGAGACTTGAGCATGGTCTATGTGAAGATGTTCAAGCACTTATGACAGATTCGATGAAGCCCTAGATGAGATACTCTCTACTAGGCCTGGTTTCTGATAACGTTGATTAAAGGCAACATTGTTATGTGGACTATGGATAGTAATGGCTCTTGACAGTTTGTTCAAGAGGGAGAGGGTCATCTCTCATTGAAGATAAGTATTCCTTGACTTATGATATTTCTTTGTGTCTTTACTGTTGTTTAGACTTATGTATCTGGTTATTATGATTATTGTTTTTTATCATTGCCTATACTTCCTGCATGTATATTTGAGTACTTGGATGTTTCTAATCTCCTTGATGAGATGTGATAAATGGATCCTTCTTGAGGATCATTTGAGATGCAGGAAAGAAAAGCTAGATTTGGAAAAGGTAAAGAGGCACCTGATGAAAAGGTGACAAGCACTACAAGTTTCCTATGTGAAGGTGCACAGGTATTTGAATATTACAAGGTATGCATGGTATACTATTTCAATGTTATGTTTCAGCTGTAATATTGAATAGCAAGGTTAGCCCTATGGTATGTTGAGAATGTCTCCTTCTCAAACGGCTCATGTATGCATATGAAAGTGATTTGGATCTATGGTTCTTATAATGAAATAGTGCACCTAGTATTGAACATTTTGATCATGATGATCTTCTTGATTCTACGAGGTTACTTATGTTGAGATTTCGTGTCTTTGGGGTAGCGTCAATTGTGCTCTAGCTCCCAAATTTTGTGGAGGGACTAGAGTACATTTGATCTACAAGACCCAGAAATGGATTTGGGAAATTTCATCTGGCTTGGGAGATATTTAATTAATTAATTATTTTAATGTATTTCCTAAGTCTAAACTTAGGAAAATGAAATAATTAAAGTTAATTAAATTAACCATGTGATGAAATTGTCTCAAGTCACGCAGATCAAGCTTTATTTTAATCTTAGTCATTGATTCAAGATTTGATCATGGTCGTTGGTTTCCCAACAAGAAAAGCATAAAGGAAAGGCTTGGGGTCATTTGTAAGAACACACAGAGGCAGAGCACTGAAGCTAAGCTGAGATTCTAGGGCAAGGTTTGCTAAGAATTCTCAGGAGTATTTCAGCTACAAAGAGGGGAGTTTAAACAAAGGGGATGATCTGATCTCAGTGTCTAGAATCGGCAAGAGTCAGAGATCAGCTCAGAGAGGCAGCGCAGAGAAGCAGGAGAAGCAGCTGCAGAGAGGGCAGCAGCTGCGCAACGTAGGGGCAGCTTCAGCTACGCAGGTGCTGCGCAGTCCCTCCCAGAGCACCGTAAGTCAGCTAGAAACCCTCAGGGGTTACGCAGAGGCCCTTAGGGGCAGCGTAGGGACTGCGTCACCTAGTCTGGGGTAACGCAGCGCTTTCCAGGCCAGTGTTGAGGGATGCAGGGGCTGCAGAGGCTGACGCAGAGGCTTCCGCGGCAGCGCTGGGGTTTATAGGGCCTAATTTTGGCTTAGTCCTGTAAATCCCGTTTGAGGGTGTGGACCAGTCATTATTTTGGCTTCAGAACAGCCGGTGAGTTGCAGATCTATTTTATCTCTGTCAAGTTTTCGATATCTGGAACCCAGATTTGTTGTATTCAGAAAACTCTTAATAATAAAACCCTCCAACAGCCAGCAGACCGGTTTTCGCGCATTGGGTTTTCCCAGGGACTATTTGTCCAGAAAATCACTATGTCACTCTGTCTATGTGTGCATGTACTTTTTCTAGATCTGAATTGGTGAAATTCTTTTATGTGTTTTGCTTCAATATTAATATGAAACTCTCAATTAATAACTTAATTAAGTAGGAGGAGCATAACCAAATCTAACAGTAGATTTCTGCATAAGTATAACATTCAGATATTTTCACATGGTATCAGAGCAATTGCAGATCTAGGAGGGTGACCAACAAAAAATTGAAGGTTCTTGCTGCAGAAAGCAGCAGGAAGAGCAACAAAAGGGCAGATCTGAAGGGACAACACAGTTTTCAGAGAAGCAGAGTTACGCAAAGGGCAGGGTGACGCAGTGTAACGCTGTCTCCCAGCAGGCCCACGCACTTACTACACAGAGGTAGCATAGAGGCAGTGCTGGGACGGTCTGAAGCCAGCCAGTGTGATGCAGATTTGAAGCTGTCAGATCCAAAATAGCCTGAAGCAGAGCTGCAGAAATTCAGAAGGTGTTGGTGGGGTTAAATTTCTAAAGTTTTCAGATTTTAGCTTAAGCACTAGTGACAAAGAGCGGGAGGAGATCAACTTCTCAGAAAGTTTCTAGCCAAAGAAACTTGCAGATTGATCAGAGGATCAAAGAGAGTTGAATCATTGTTGATTTGGCAGATTTCCATGAAGGTAAATCAGTTGTCAAAGGGAGCAAAAGGTACTTGTTTCGCCAAGGGCCTTAGATCCACTTCCCTAGCAAAGAGAAAGGGAAGCTCCGGCACATTTCTGAGCAGATGGCTCCTCATGGACAGCATGATCAGGATAGATTGGATGGCCTTTCCAACTTTTCAGTTTGGAAGGCTAGGATCCTGATAGTCCTAGAGGCATATCATCTAAGAGACCATGCAGAATAAGTTCTAGCCACACCGACTGATGCAGATCTCCTAAGGAAGCATAATGAAGTCGCTGGACATGCAAAGCAGCTGATCATGGATGGAATTAAGGACCATATTGTCCCACACATAGCTGAAAAGAAGACAGCTAATGAGATGTGGAAGGCCTTAACTTCGCTATATGAGGGAAAGTCTGTCCAAAGGAAGATGTTGTTGGAGACTCATATGCAGTCATTCATGATGACCAAGGGTGAAGACATGGAACATTTCCTCTTCAGATTGCAGTCAATCAGAGATCAGTTGACTGCAACAAGTGCTAAGGTGGAAGATGAGTTGATGCTCAGGATTGCTCTCAATGCAGTCACAGACGAGTGGGAAATCTTTGTCCAAAGTATCTTGGGCAGAGCAGACCTCCCAGACTGGGACAGCTTGTGGGCAATTCTGCGTCAAGAAGAACTCCGCAGAATCACCAAGAAACAGTACAGCTCTGGATTGAGCAAAGTGAAGAAGGAAGATGAAGAAGATGCAGCCTTGGCATCAAAGAGGCAGCAGGGAAAGAAGAAGAAGGATCTGTCAAAGGTCAAGTGCTTCCAGTGTGGTGAATTAGGACACTTTGCCACCAATTGTCCTCAAAAGAAAAAGGACAAGGAAGCTTCTTCTTCCAAGGCTGTTGTGGTGGATGATGGGTCGGAGGATGATGCAACCATGAGCGCTCATGAACCACAAAAGTGGGGCGACATGGATCTGTAGAGGAACTACAGAATGAGTGGCGGGATCCTTGAGCAACTCATCTCTTGGATCACATCCGAGCTACAGGATCCTTAAGAAAGTAGCGAGACAAGTGGAGCAGTGGGTGCATAGATCACGGGTGAAGTAGAGGCAGATCTGAAGGCTGGAAGGCGCAGCACAGTGCAGATGCAGCAGCAGTGTAGAAGCAACAGTAGCGTAGGGGTTGATGTGACTTCAGCAACACAGAGCAGAGCTGCAGCAGCAAGGAGGCTTCAGGAGGACAGCGCAGCACAGCAACAGCGTGAGGGATTTGAGCACAAGGGGCTAATGTGACTTCAGCAGTGCAGAGGGAGTTTGCTTACACAGAGCAGAGCTGTTATTGTGCATCATCCTTTAGATGCCAGCACAGATCAACAGCCTATGAGCTTCAGTGATGAGGATGCAACACAACTGACTTGTCTGTCAAAGATTGGGCAAGAGATTCAGTTGTTTCTCTCAACAACTGAAGTTGCAATGCAACAGATTAGTAGTGACAGTGCTATGAGCAGCATAGATGCAGAAAATTGAGAGGGAGTTGTAGTACAGATGTTGCAGTGGCAGTGGCAACGTCATGGGCAACAGTACAGAATGGCAGCAACAGTGCAGAGTTGACTAGCAGCAGGCCAAGCATCAGCAGCACAGAACCAGTGCCCAAAATCTTGTAATGCACAGTGTGATGTATTGCTAGAGCACACTCCTGATGCTAAGAGGGAGTGTTGAGATTTTGTGTATTTGGGGTAGCATCAGTTGTGCTCTAGCTCCCAAATTTTGAGGAGGGACTACAGTACACTTGATCTACAAGACCCAAAAATGGATTTGGGAAATTTTATCTGGTTTAGGAGATATTAAATTAATTAATTATTTTAATTTATTTCCTAAGTTAAAACTTAGGGAACTTAAATAATTAAAGTGAATTTAATTAAACATGTGATGAAATTGTCTTAAGTCACACGGATCAAGCTTTCTTTTAATCTTAGCCATTGATTCAAGATCTGATCATGGTCATTGATTTGTCAACAAGAAAAGTATAAAGGAAAGGTTTGGGGTCATTTGTAAAGATACACAGAGGCAAAGCACTGAAGTTAAGCTGAGATTCTAGGGCAAGGTTTGCTAACAATACTCAGAAGTGTTTCAGCTGCAGAGAGGGGAATTTAGACCAAGGGGATGATCTGATCCCAGGGTCTAGAATACACAAGAGGCAGAGAAGAGATCAACTCAAGGACAGCGCAGAGGAAGGCAGTAGCAATAGCAAGGACTGCGTAATTTTCAGGAAATCGTTCAAGGGTTACGCAAAGACCCTTAGGGGCAATGTAGTGACTGCATCACCCATTCTGGGGTAACGCAGTCCCTTCCAGAGCAGCGCTGAGGATTTAGAGGCCATCCAAGGCTGACGCAGAGGCTTTCAGGGGCTTCAAAGGCTGACGCAGAGGCTTTCAGGGGCTTCAAAGGCTGACGCAGTGCATTTCAGGGACAGCGCTGGGGTTTCTAGGCCTAGATTTGGCTGAGTTCTATAAATCCCATTTGAGGGTGTGGATCAGTCATTATTTTGGCCCTAGATCAACCAGTGAGTTGTAGATCTAGAGTTTTCTCTGTTGGGTTTTCCAAATCTGTAAACCAGAGTTGTGTATTCAGAAATATTCTTAATAATAGAACCCTCCAGCAGCCAGAGACCGGTTTTCCCACCTTGGGTTTTTCTGGGGACAATTTGTCCAGAAATAACTGTGTCACTTTGTCAATGTGTGCATGTGCTTATTCTAGATCTGAATTGGTAGAGCTCTGTTATGTGTTTTGCTTCGATGTTAACTTGAATTTATTCAGTTGATAACTTATATAAGTAGGAGGAGCTTAACCGGATCAACGGTAATAATTTCTGCATAAGATATAAGATTCATAAATTACTACATGGTATCTGAGGAATTGCAGATCTAGAAGGGTCACCAGTAGGAGAAGCTAAAGGATCTAGCTGCAGAAAGCAACTAGAAAAGCAGTTGAGACGTAGATCGAAAGAGATAGCGCAGTTTTCAGGAGAAGATTCACGCAGAGGGAAGGGTGTCACTGTCCAACGTTGTGTCCTAACAAGCACAAGCAATTACTGCGCAAAGGCAGCTCACAAACAGCATTGGTTGGGTTTGAAGCCAGCCAGTGTGATTCAGATCTGAATCTGTCAGACCCAGAAAAGACTGCAGAAAAGCTGCAGAAATTCAGAAGAGCTGGTGCGGTTAAATTTCTGAAGTTTTCAAATTTTTAGCCTTAGCACAAGTGACAAAGATTGGGAGGAGATTAGCTTCTCAGAGAGTTTCTTGCCAAAGGAAATTTGCAGTTTGATCAGAGGATCAAAGAAGAAGCTGAATCATAGTTGATTTGGTAGATTTCCAAGGAGGGAAATCAATTGTCAGAGGGAGCAGAGGGTGCTCAGTTGATAAAGGACCCTAGATCCAGATCTCTAGTATAGAGAGGAGGAGCTCCGACAAATTCTGAGCAGATGGCTCCTCATGGACTGCATGATCAAGATAGGCTAGAGGGCCTCTCAAACTTTTCGGTTTGGAAGGCAAAGATCCTGATTGTCCTTGAGGCATACGGTCTAAGAGACCATGCAAAGCAGACTCTGGCCACACCGACAGATGCGGATCTCCTACGGAAGCACAAGGATGTTGTTGGGCATGCCAAGTGGCTAATAATGGACAATATCAAGGACCATATTATACCACACATAGCTAAGAAGAGGACAGCTAACGAAATGTGGAAGGCCTTGACTTCCTTGTATGAAGGAAAATCAGTCCAAAAAAAGATGTTGTTGGAGGCCCAAATGAGGTCATTCATGATGACCAAGGGAGAAGACATCAAGCATTTCCTCTTCAAATTGTAGTCAATCAGAGATTAGTTGACTGCAACGGGTGCAACCATAGATGATGCAGTGATAGTCACGACTGCCCTCAATGCAGTCACGGATGAGTGAGAAACCTTTGTCCAAAGTATCTTGGGCAGAGCGGACCTCCCAGATTGGGACAGCTTGTGGTCAATCCTGCGGCAAGAAGAACTAAGCGGATTCACCAAGAAGCAGCACAGCCTTGGGTGGAGCAAAGTAAAAAAAGAAGATGAGGAAGATGCAGCCTTGGCAACAAAGAAGCAGCTAAAGAAGAAGAAGAATCTTTCAAAGATCAAGTGCTTCCAGTGTGGCGAAATGGGACATTTTGCCAGCCATTGTCTGGAGAAGAAAAGGGACAAGGAAGCATCTTCTTTCAAGGCAGCTGTGGCAGATGATGGGTCAGGAGATGATGCAGCCATGAGTGCTCATGAACCACGGAGGTGGGATGATATGGACATGTAGAGGAGCTACATGGAGGAGAGGTGGGATACTTGAGCAGCTCATCTCTTGGATCACAAGCGAGCTACAACAGCCTTAAGACAGTAGCGAGACAAGTGGAGCAGTGGGTGCATAGATCATAGATGAGGCAGAAGTAGAGGCAAATCTAAAGGCTGGGAGGAGCAGCGCAGAGCAAAGTAGCAACAGCGTAGAAGCAGTAGCAGCGCAGTGCAGAGCTACAGCGACGCAGAAAGCTTCAGAGGGACAGCGCAGTGCAGTAGCAACGTGATAGATTTCAGCACAAGGAGCTGATGTGACTTCAGTAGTGCAGAGGGAGTCTGATTACGCAGGCAAAGTTGTAGCTGTGCATCGTTCTTTAGATGCCAGCATAGATCTATAGCCTATGGAGCTTCAGTGATGAGGATGCAGCCCATCTGACTTGTTTGTAAAAGATTGGGCAGGAGATTCAGTTGTTTCTCTCAACAACTGAAGTTGCAGTGCAGCAAATCAAAAGTGGCAGTGCTATGAGCAGCACAGATGCAGCATATTGAGAGGGAGCTGTAGTACAGAAGTTGCAGTGGCAGTGGCAAAGTCATGGGCAACAGTATAGAATGGCAGCAACGGTGCAGAGTTGAGTGGCAGCAGGCCAAGCTTCAGCAGCACAGAACCAATACTCAAAGTCATGTAATGCATAGTGTGATGTATTGCTAGAGCACACCCTTGATGCTAAGAGGGAGTGTTGAGATTTTGTGTATTTGGGGTAGCATCAGTTGTGCTCTAGCTCCCAAATTTTGAGGAGGGACTAGAGTACACTTGATCTACAAAACCCAGAAATGGATTTGGGAAATTTCATCTGGTTTAGGAGATATTAAATTAATTAATTATTTTAATGTATTTCCTAAGTTAAAACTTAGGGAACTTAAATAATTAAGTGAATTTAATTAAACATGTGATGAAATTGTCTTAAGTCACACGGATCAAGCTTTCCTTTAATCTTAGCCATTGATTCAAGATCTGATCATGGCCGTTGATTTGTCAACGAGAAAAGTATAAAGAAAGAATTGGGGTCATTTGTAAAGATACACAGAGGCAGAGCACTGAAGCTAAGCTGAGATTCTTGGGCAGAGTTTGCTAAGAATACTCGGAAAGTGTTTCAACTGCAGAGAGGGGAATTTAGACCAAGGGGATGACTTGATCCCAGGGTCTAGAATACACAAGAGGCAGAGAAGAGATCAGCTCAAGGACAGCGCAGAGGAAGGCAGCAGCAGCAAAGACAGCATAATTTTTAGAGAACCGTTCAGGGGTTACGCAGAGACCCTTAGGGGCAACGTAGTGACTGCGTCACCCATTCTGGGGTAACGCAGTCCCTTCCGGAGCAGCGCTGAAGATTTGGAGGCCATCCAAGGCTAACGCAGAGGCTTTCAGGGGCTTCAGAGTTTGACGCAGTGCATTTGAGGGACACCGTTGGGGTTTTTAGGCCTAGATTTGGCTGAGTTCTGTAAATCTCGTTTGAGGGTGTGGATTAGTCATTATTTTGGCCCTAGATCAACCAGTGAGTTGTAGATCTAGAGTTTTCTCTATCAGGTTTTCCAGATCTGGAACCCAGAGTTGTGTATTCAAAAATATTCTTAATAATAGAATCCTCCAGCAGCCAGATACCAGTTTTCCCACCTTGGGTTTTTCCGGGGACAGTTTGTCCAGAAATAACTGTGTCACTTTGTCAATATGTCCATGTGCTTATTCTACATATGAATTGGTAGAGATTTGTTATGTGTTTTGCTTCAATGTTAACTTGAATTTATTCAGTTGATAACTTATATAAGTAGGAGGAGCTTAACTGTATTAACAATAATAATTTCTACATAAGATATAAGATTCAGAAATTACTATAGAGTACACTTGATCTACAAGACCCAGAAAGGGATTGGGAAATTTCATCTGGTTTGGGAGATATTTAATTAATTAATTGTTTTAATGTATTTCCTAAGTCTAAACTTAGGAAAATGAAATAATTAAAGTTAATTAAATTAAACATGTGTCTTAAGTCACACAAATCAAGATTTCCTTTAATCTTAGCCATTGATTCAAGATCTGATCATGGTCGTTGGTTTTCCAACAAGAAAAGTATAAAGGAAAGGCTTGGGGTAATTTGTAAGAATGCATAGAGACATAGCACTGAAGCTAAACTGAGATTCTAGGGCAGGGTTTGCTAAGAATTCTCAGGAGTTTTTTAGCTGCAATGAGGGGAGTTTAGACAAAGGGGATGATCTAATCCCAGTGTCTAGAATCAGCAAGAGACAAAGATCAACTTAGAGAGGCAGCACAGAGAAGCAGTAGAAGCAACTGTAGCGAGGGCAGCAGCTGCGCAACGTAGGGGCACTTTAGCTACGCAGTCCCTCCCAGGGCAGCGTAAGTCAGCTGGAAACCCTCAGGGGTTACGCAGAGACCCTTACGGGCAGCGTAGGGACTACATCGCCCTGTCTGTGGTAACGCAACCCTTTCCAGGCCAGCGCTGAGGGACGCAGGGGCTGCAGAGGCTGATGCAAGGGCTTCAGGGGCAATGTTGGGGTTTCTAGGGCCTAATTTTGGCTAAGTTCTGTAAATCCCGTTTGAGGGTGTGGATCAGTGATAATTTTGGCTTCAGAACAGCCGGTGAGTTGCAGATATATTTTATCTCTATCAGGTTTTCGAGATCTGGAACCCAGATTTGTTGTATTCAGAAAACTCTTAATAATTAAACCCTCCAGCAGCCAGCAGACCGGTTTTCCCACATTGGGTTTTTCCGGGGACTATTTGTCTAGAAAATCACTGTCACTTTGTCTATGTGTGCATGTACGTTTTCTAGATATGAATTGGTAAAAGTCTGTTATGTGTTTTGCTTCAATATTAATCTCAGTTAATAACTTAATTAAGTAGGAGGAGCATAACCAGATCTAACAGTAGATTTCTGCATAAGTGTAACATTCAGAAATTTTCACAACTTATTGTTGATCTTGGATATAGTGGTATAGCTTGATGTTTGGCTAACATCTATTGTTTTTGGAGAAGAAGGCTAGCACCCTGAAGATGATACTCTTGATACTTGTCATGCATTTCACATAGAAGGATAGCTTATTGACTCTTTATAATGCTTGTGATGAACATGATGAAAGAATGGGAAAAAGAGTTGAAACTCTTGTTGTTTTTGATAAAGTATCCTTTCTTTATCATATTGATAATGATAAGCATGGTAACCTTGATGATAAAGGTATAACTATGAGGTTGATACTCTAGATCTTTTTACGAACTACAATCATGTCTTGATGTGATGAGTAACTATGGCATATTGTAAAACTGTATGTCCTAACTTATTGACTTGATATTGTTACATCTGTCTGATACCCTAATCACTCAACTCTAATCACTTGATGAAGGATTGATGTCATGATGTTAATGACCATGATGGATATATGTTTGATTTTATGATCTAACAGATATGTTGTTGCATGACTCAAGTTTAGACAAGTTGATGACATGAAAAAAGATGAATGAAGTGGATTCCCATTCAGAGGGAGAATCTCTCCTCAAGATTCTTACTCATATTACCATTTGCATTATATGTATATTCTGCGCAATTGAAGTACGATTTATGGGCATCTGACATTGTTGATCTACAGCAGAGGTCTAAACTAAGGTAAGATGGTTTTATCCCACTCAAAGCCTCAGTGGCACAGAGGAAGGCCTATTTGTGCAACTATGCCTAATGGACCAAAAAATGAAGTTTTGTGCATCAAATCGAATGTTGACCTAGAAGATGTTAGTTCTACAGATGTGTAGCAAATATAAGAAAGACCTGAGAGCAGGGAAGTTTGAATGTTTACTATAATATGAATATGTAGACTGAACTTGTGTTTGCAAGTGACCGGGATACAGATATGTCATTAAGTTTGAAGTTTGTATTACAAGAGTTTGACATGATTTGGCTGATTGATATAGATGAGCAGTGTTGGGAGTTTTGACTTGACTTATATTGGTATTCATAATGGTTTTGTATTGGCCTTCTCGTTCTTAGCACATTGGTTGCATTATTGACAGTTGTATGCCTCGAACCCGCATGATCTATCCTTGGTATATGCATTTTCATCTAGTAACAGAAATGACTTGTATTATGATCATGAGAATGACTTAATGAAGTTTAATATTGTGTGATAATAGATGAAGTCGAGGCTTGATATGAGCTCTACCAGTCACCTGGTCTATAGAACTTGATACTATGATATTGATGATTTTTTATATTAATTATGATCTACATTGATTTATGAAAAACTGAGCAAGTTGGTTTGGTAAAATGTTATGTTTGCGGAGAGCATTGCATGAAGCAAGCTCCCTGAGTCCACATTCATTGTTATTTGGTGAAGCCAGGATGATGTGTTTTGTTCCAAGGTATGACTTTGCTATGAAACCAGATTCGTTCCTCAGCCATGTTGTGTCCCGAATCGGACGAATCAAACACGATTCGGGGGGACACGTGTCCTCTGAATCGTGTCCGATCGTGTCCCATCAGGACACCATCGTGTCTCGATTCTGGGACACCTGTCCAGATTTTATGAGTGCCACGCAACCCATAAAGGGTCATTTTGGCCCATTTCAACTTCACATTTCATTCCCTTGAAGTGGGTTTGTTGTGGGTGTGTGGGAGCGAAGAGCAAATGATGTGGGAGCATTTTGGAGGCGATTAAAGCAACAAGTGCATTTTGTCTCTATTTTTTTGCATTTTTATTACAGCAGTTTGCATGTGCATTTTTTCTTTATTTTTTTACAGCATTCATGGCTCAATCAAGGGCAGTAGGGAAGTGGCAAAGGAAGGGGAAGAATGTCCCCTTTGGAAATGCCCCTCATGTTCCAATTTCATTAGGGTCTGCAAGTGTTCCCTCTATTAAAAGTGGGGCTGCAATAGCAGCTTCAAATGTTGAGGGAAGACAACAGCCTCAAGATAAAAAATATCTCTTGTGGAAATGTGTCACAAGAGAGCAAAGGCCAGGCAGGAGAGGAGAGCAGTGGTGACCATGATGATGACAGTGGTGCTGATTTTGATGATGAGCATGTTGATTTTTCTAGCATCGGATGTGCTCTAGCCTCATGAATTTGCAGAGAGGCTAAGACACATGCATTCTCCAAGACCCAGAAATCATTTGGGAAAATTCCACCTGGAGAAGATTTAATTAAAATAATTAATCATTTTTAATGTATTCCTAAGTCTAAACTTAGGAAATGTGATTAATTAAATTGTATTAATTAAATATGGTGAGAATCTTCTAGATGAAGATGAAGATGAAGTCCAAGCTAATCTTAGCCATCGATTATGTTTTAATCTTGGTCGGTGATATCTCAACGAGAGATTATTAGAAGGAAATCAATGGGCACTTGGAGAACACACCAATGCAGATACTTAGTTGCCTAAGCAAATCGATTTTCTTAGTGGCTGAAGTTCGGCAAGAGGAAATTGAATTAGAGGGTGAGTTGCAGGTGGGAGAGAGAGGGATCAACACTAATCTGAGAGTACAAGAGAAGTCTGGAAGGGGCAGCGCAAAGGAGGGACGCAAATCACTAGCGCAGAGGCAATGACGCGGTCACTACACAGAGGGTGATGCAGTGAGGCCATCGTAAGGACCGAAGTTCCTCTCCGGGGTCAAAAAAAATCTGTGGAATGTGAGAAATTGATCAATAAAATTTCTCTGTCTTTTCTTCTATTTTGCTATTTGGAATCTTGTACATGAATTATTGCTAAAGAATAATAAAGAAACCCTCATCTGCAGCACCGATTTATCCACATTGGGTTTTTCCGGGGACGATTGTCCAGAAACAACTATCATTGTGGTTATATGTGTGTTAGAATTTTTCCTTACATTTACTTTCAAGTTTCCGCAGTATTTTATTTTTGAAGGCTACAATGTATATGTTTAGATATTTGTTGTAGAAAACTGCAAAAAGATTTGTTTAATCAATTTAAAAAATAGAAGAAATAATATCAGTTGTTGGTGTAAGATTCGAGATATCGAATTTTCACATGGTATCAGAGAGCAGGTGAAGCGGAAAGAGCTCAGAAGCAGAGCTGAAGAAGGATTTCGAAAAACTGCATAGGCAGCATATCGAAACCCCGGAGGGGTTGCGCAGTCCATAGCCAAGAGGGAAAAATTTCATGGAAAATTCTTTCTTTGAGTGAGTCGACAGAGAAGAAGATTTTCTGGATCGAGATTTGCCTGAGACAGAGGGAGTAGTGCAGCAGCTTCAGCGCAGAGCAGATCTTCTGCTGGGACGCAGTTTTCTGCAGCAGTTGGTAGGAAAGAAAAGCACCAGCATTAGAAAGGAGAAATATCACAGAAAATTTATGGATAGTCAAGAAGCCTTAGAATTATCTTCCAGATTAGAAGATGAGTTTGCGTGTCTATCAGGTTCGGCATCATCTAGTATCTGGTATATTGATAGTGGAGCTTCAGCTCACATGACTGGAGTAAGAGAATATTTCTCTAGCTATCAAGAAGAACAGATGGACTTCCAGATCACTATGGGCAACAGAACTAAGTGTACACTAGTAGGGAGAGGCACCATAGAGTTTCAGATGGAAGAAGGAACCACCACTAGCGCCGCTAATGTACTGCATGCGTCAGGATTGGGTATGAACCTGATTTCAGTGTCCCAGTTGTTGGACAAAGGGTATGATGTATACTTCATGGGAAAGAAGGTGTATGTCAAACATCCCAGCGGGAAGAAGGTGAGACAGATTGGAGCTTGAAGCAACAGGTTATATAAGTTGCAAATCGATTCTACAATGGCAATGCTAGGCAGTAATAATAACAGCGGGAAAGGGTTGAACGTACTATGGCACAGGAGGATGGGACACTTACACCATGGAGCACTTAGGATGCTCAAAGAGATTATGATACGAGTTCCAGTCCTCAGCATCGAGCATGATGACGTATGCAGAGGATACGTACTAGGGAAGTACGCAAAGGTAGCATTTCCCATAAGTGATAGCAGAGAAAATGATGTGTTGGGGTTGATACACTCAGATATTTGTGGCCCAATGTCCACCAGAGCTCTTAGCGATGGCGAGTATTTCATCACCTTTATTGATGATCACTCCAGGAAAACCTGGATCTATTTCTTAAATACCAAGGATGAGGTCTTTGATCGGTTCAGAGAGTTCAAAACTCTCATAAAGAACATGACAGGGAAAAAGATCAAGGTATTGTGTTCTGATAATGGTGGAGAATATATGGAGAAAAACTTCACAGACTTCTGCGCAATGGAAGGCATCAAAAGAGAGTGGACAACTCTATATAATCCACAACAGAATGGAGTAGCTGAGCGGAATAACAGAACAATAGTCGGGGCAGCAAAGGATATGTTATATGACCAGGGCCTGGCTAGATTTTTATGGGTAGAGAGGTATGTAACACAGTGATTCACGTTCAGAACAAAACTCCTCATAGAGTATTGGGGAAGAAAACGCCAAAAGGGGTCTTTACAAGGAAGAAGCTGAAAGTAAGTGATCTAAGGATATTCGAGAGTGTGGATTATGCCACATTCCAGACGAGAAGCGTAGTAACTTGGATCAAACTATAGATAATGGGTGCCTTGTTGGGTATAGCGAGACCTCAAAGGCATACAGGATCTACATTCCTAGTAGTAGGAAGATTGTAGTAAGGCAAGATGAAAAGTTCATGGAAGATAGGGCTTTCAGAAGATCTCAAGATATGCCTGTAGGTGATCAGTCGACAGATGTTCCATTAGTCCAACAGCAGCAAAGACAGCAAGAAGGACAAGCAGGAGGACAGTCACAAGGATCGAGTACAGTGACCAATACTAGTATTTCCTCATGAGTAGGAGATCCAGGTAGTTCTCCGCAGATGGAATAACAGGACTAGGAGGAGGATTTGATTGAAACTCCCACCACCAGTGGTAAAACCAGTAGGTAAGTATGTTAGACCCTGAGGGACGCAGAGGAGTTTGTCGGAGCTCCTAGAACCGACAAGAGGCAGTGTAGACAGCCTGACAGATACCAAGCCTTGGTAGCTCGGGTTGAAGAACCCTCCAGTTTCCAGGAATCCGTACAGCACCAAGTGTGGGTGGATGCCATGGTAGAAGAATACAGTTATATCATGACTAATGACGTCTGGGAAGTAGTACCTAGACCAAAGGATAGATCAGTTGTAGGTTCAAGGTGGATCTACAAGATCAAGTACGTTGTAGATGGCAGCGTTGAGAAGTATAAACCTAGGTTGGTGGCAAAGTGTTATGCACAAAAAGAAGGGATAGACTATGAGGAGACCTTCGACACAATCTCTAGATATACCTATATCATATTCGTTATATCCCTAGTAGCTCAAATGGGATGGGAGATTCACCAGATGGATGTCAAGACTGTTGATTTGTGGTAGCATCAGATGTGCTTAAGTCTCAAATTTTTTGGAGAGACTTAGACACATGTATACCAGATAACCCAGAAATCATTTTGGGAAATTCCACCCGGAGACAGTTTTATTTGATAAATTAATTATTTTTAATGAGACCCTAAGACTAAACTTAGGAAATTAAAATAATTAATGGGTATTAATTTAAATTGTGGGTATAATTTCTAGAAGAAGACGAGGATCAAGTCAAAATGATCTTAGCCATTGGTTAGCTTCTAATTTGGGTCATTGAATGTCAACTAGAAGATTATTTAAGGAAGCTTGAGGGTCATTTGGAAAACACACCAATGCAGATACTCAGTTGCCCAAGAAAATCGATTTTCTCAGTGGCTGAAGTTCGACAAGAGAAATCGATTCAGAGGGAGAGTTGCAGCTAGAGAGGATAAAGAGGGTATCAACATCAATCACAAATGCAAGGGCAGGTGACGCAATGCAGAGAAGGGGCAACGCAGAAGCAGTCGAGGGACATCGCAGAGCAGTGACGTAGAATTGGACATTCTTCACGCAGTGTTGACGCAAGAGGGTCAACAAGGCCTCTCAGAGATCAGATTCTCATTAAAAAATTGTGAGAAAAATTTCTCTAGTGTTATCACAGATATTTCTCTTCACTATTGTTGATTCCTATTTGTACAAGAAACTTTTGCTGAAGAATAATATAGAAACCCTCATCTGCAAAACAGGTTTTCTCACATTGGGTTTTTCCGGGGACAATTGTCCAAAAATAATTGTCATTCTTGTGCTTGTATTTCGTTATATCTTGTCTTGGTATTTTAATTGTGAAGGCTGCAGTAGAATTTATTTTGATATTTACAGAAGTAATTTTTGTAAATAACTTGTTACAGGAATAATAAGTAGAAGAAATAACATCAGTCACCGCAATTGGATTTCAATTTAGAAATTTTCACAAAGACAACATTCTTAAACGAAGTGATAGAAGAAGAGGTGTATATAGGACAGCCTGAAGGCTTCGAGACTCGTGAGAGGAGAACTCATGTATGAAGGTTAAAGAAAGCTATGTATGGGCTCGAGCAGACATCTAGAGCATGGTATGGTCGGATTGATAGTTACTTGCAGCAGTTGGGATTCATCAAGAGTGATGCTAATCCCAATCTATACTATCTGATGGTGGAGAATGAGCCACTCATCCTAGTATTATATGTAGATGACTTGTTTTTAACAGGGTCGTCAGGACTCATAAAGGATTGCAAGAAGTGTGAAAATTCCTAGATCTGACAATCTTAGGAATCCTACTACAACTATCTAAGTTTATTTCTCCTATTATGTAAATTACATTTACAGAATGAAATATTGAAGTAACTACTGAAGCAGCCTACACTTAATTAAATATGATTCTGAAACAAGGAAACTGAGCAAGAAATCAATCAAACATAGGACACCTTTATTTTGAACTAAGTCCCTGGAAAAACCCAATGCAAGAAAACCGATGCTGCAGATCTTAGGGTTTGTATTATTAAGCAGCAGTTTCTGAATACAAGTCTGGGATGCCTTTTTGGTAATCCATGCAGAGAATATGACTGATAAAATGTTCGTGAGCAAAATCTCACACTGATCTGGAAGCCCGACTGACCAACAACCCTGGAACTGCAAGCCCACCACTGCGCAGTGCAATCTTTGCGCAGTCACTACACAGTCTCTGTGTCACTTTGCGTGGGGACTGCGTGGCTTCTACGTCATTGGTCTTCTACTGGCTGGATCCACCCTTCTGGCCTCTTCCGGTCTTACACCCTGGCTCTCCGGCACTGGATCTGGCTGACCCTCAGCTGAATCTCGAATTCCCTTGAAGCTGCAGCACTGCCTCTGCGTGGCATTGTGCTGGCTCTTCCTAGCTGCTACGCTACCTCTGCTGATCTACTCTCTGCCTTCTCTGCTTTGTATTCTTGGTCCAGTAGAAGATCATCCGACGAATAACTGTCTCTGTCCCTCACTGCAACTGGAATCACTTAGATTTGATCTTCATCTGAGCACTTTCTCTGTCAGAAGAATTTGATCACTTGATTCACTCTGTGTGTCTTTCCAAATGACCCCCAAGCCTTCCTTTATAGTCTTCTCGTTGAGAAATTAACGGTCTAGATTAGATCTCTAATTAACAGCTAAGATTATAACATGATTTGATCTTTGTTTTCTAAATCATTCTCACTTTGTTTTATTAATACCTTTTGATTATTTAATTTCCCTAAGTTAGACTTAGGGTCCCCATTAAAATAATTAATTTTTACAATAAAACATGAACTGAGTGGAATTTTCACAAATGGTTTCTGGGTTCTTTGGAATACTAGTGTCTAAACCTCTCCACAAAATCTGGCGCTTAGAGCACTTCCGATGCTACCAAAAATCAACATTCCCTCTTAGCGAGGAGAGTGCTCTAACAATATGCCTGCTGCATAATGCTCTAACCTTGAAGCATCCTCCGCGCTGCTGATGTCTGACAAGTTGTCCACCAACCTCTGCGTTGTTGCTGCAACTATACTACTGCCCATGACACTGCCACTGCCACTGTTGCATTTGTACTACAACTCCCTCTCAAGTGTTGCATCTACTATGCTGCTAACACTGCATTTTCACTCCAACTCAGCTGCTGAGAGAAGCAGCGAAAATCACCCAAAGACTGAACAAGTGTTTAGTGGACGCACCTCCATGCTGAAGACTCTGAATGTTGATAACTACTGTGATGTCCCTCTGATGCAATGTGTTGTTGCTGCTCTGCATCGCGCTGCACTCCTGTGCATTGCGCTGCTACTACTATCCTACTACTGCTCGGCTCTGTGTTGCTCCAGAAGTAGGCTCTGCTACCTACAACAATTCTTGCTCCATCACTCCTCGGCTCCTACTGAAGACTCCATCCCACTACTGCAAATATGGGCTCCCATAGAAAGTTAATGATCCATGAGGTGGGCTCCTCAAGGATCCTGAACAACTGAAGTTCAGAGTGATCTACAATTCACTATCACCCCACTTCTCACCTAGAGAAGCGTGGGCACTCGTGGCAAACTCATCCTGCTCGATCTTTGCGGCTGCAACTTTTGGATCCTGCTTCTCATCCTTGTCCTTTTTATTCAAAGGACACTGTGATGCAAAGTGGCCCATCTCACCACATCTGAAGCATTTCACCTTCGAGACATCTCTCTTTTGTCTATGTTACTCTTGCTGCCCTTTCGATGCGAGGGTTGCATTCTCCTCTAGATCTGGAAGCCTTACTAACCAACAACCCCAGAACTGCAAGCCCACCACTACGCTGCGAAGTCACTACGCAAATTTTGCGTCACTCTGCGTGGGGACTCTGTGGCTTCTACGTCACTGGTCTTTTACTGGCTGGATCTACCATTCTGGCCCCTTCCGGTCTGACACCCCGGTTCTCCGACACTGGATCTGGCTAAACCTTAGCTAAATCTTGAATTCTCTTGAGGCTACAGCGTTGCCTCTGTGTGGCATTGTGTTGCCTCTGCGTAGATGCTACGCTGCCTCTGCTGATCTGATCTCTGCCTTCTTTGGTTTGTATTCTTGGTCCCGAAGAAGATCCTCCGACCAATAATTGTCTTTGCCCCTCACTGTAACTGGAATCACTTAGATTTGATCTTCGTCTGAGCAGTTGCTCCATCAGAAGAATTTGATCAGTTGATTCACTCTATGTGTCTTTCCAAATGATCCTCAAGCCTTTCTTTATTGTCTTCTCGTTGAGAAATCAACAACCGAGATTAGATCTCTAATCAACGGCTAAGATTATAACATGACCTGATCTTTGTTTTTTAGATCATTCTCACTATGTTTTATTAATACCTTTTAATTATTTAATTTCCCTAAGTTAGACTTAGGGTCCCCATTAAAATAATTAATTTTTACAATAAAACATGAACCGAGTGGAATTTTCACAAACGGTTTTTGGGTTCTTTGGAATACCAGTGTCTAAGCCTCTCCACAAAATATGCGGCTTAGAGCACTTCCGATGCTACCAAAAATCAACAAGAAGTACCTTGAAGCAGAATTCGACATGAAGGATATGGGGTTGATGCATTATTTTCTAATATTGGAAGTATGGCAAAAGAATGGGGAGATCTTCCTTGGGCAAGGAAGATATGCTACCGAGATTCTGAAGAGAGTCAAAATGCAGGATTGCCGACCCATGGCAATGCCCATGATCACCAATTGGAAGATGATAGATGCTTCAAGAGATAAGGAAGTCGACGCCACCTTGTACAGAGAGCTCATTGGGTTGCTCATGTATAACACTAGGCCAGACATTTATTTCGCTACCAACACCCTTAGTCAATTCATGGTGGAACCGAAAAGGGTACATTGGGCAGCAACTAGGCACATTCTTAGATATGTGAGTGGAACAGTCGGATATGGGTTGAAATACACCCGAGGAGATGACGTCAAATTGAGCAGATTCACAGATGCAGATTGGTTAGGTAGTTCAGTAGACCGAAAAAGTACCTTCGGGTATTGCTTCAACATTGGATCAAGGATGATCTCTTAGTGCAGCAAGAAGCAGAAGTCGGTAGCACTGAGTTCAGTGGAAGTTGAATATATGGCAGCCAACACAACTACGTGCGAAGTGATATGGCTTAGAAAGTTGCTTGTGAGTTTGTTCAGGAAGAGGATGGGAGCGACTAGTGTTTACTGCGATAATTAAGTTCTATCAAACTCTATGAGAATCCATTATTTCATGATAGGTCGAAACACCATTAATATCAAATGTCACTTTATCAGAGACTATGTTCAGCATGGGACAGTACAACTGTAGTATGTTCCCACAGGAGATGAGGTAGCAGACGTACTCACAAAAGCTCTAGGTAGAGCTAAGTTCATCCAGTTCAGGGAAAAGATGGGTATGGTAGAGAACCCGTTTCAATAGCAGAAACAGATGGATTCTCAGTTGCAGCAACAACAGATGAGAGGGAGTTACAGTGCAGATGCAGTGGTTCTCAGCAGTATGCAGGGTTAGCAGCAGCACAAAATCAGAGTTACGCAGTTGGTGGGTAGTAAGGCCAGACATCAGTAGCGCAACAGGAGGTGATACAGAGTCAGAGTGATGCTTCAGTGGGTTGCAACACTTGAGCACATTCCTCGCTAAGAGGGAGTGTTGATTTTAGTAGCATCAGATGTGCTCTAGCCTCAAGAATATGCATAGAGGCTAAGACACATGCATTCTCCAAGACCCAGAAATCGTTTGCGAAAATTCCACCTGGAGATGATTTAATTAAAATAAATAATCATTTTTAATGTATTCCTAAGCCTAAACTTAGAAAATGTGATTAATTAAATTTGGTGAAAATATTCTAGATGAAGACGAAGATCGAGTCCAAGCTAATCTTAGCCATCGATTATGTTTTAATCTTGGTCGTTTATATCTCAACGAGAGATTATAAGAAGGAACTTGATGGGCACTTAGAGAACACACCAGTGCAGATGCTCAGTTTCTCAAGGAAATCGATATTCTCAATGGCTGAAGTTCAGGAAGAGGAAATTGAATTAGAGTGTGAGTTGCAGGTGGGAGAGAGAGGGATCAGCACTAGTCTGAGAGTACAGGATAAGTCTGGAAGGGGCAGCGTTGACAAGGGACACAGATCACCAGCGCAGAGGCAGTGACGCAGGCACAACTTAGTCACTACGCAAAGGGTGAAGCAGTGAGGCCAGTGTAAGGACAAAAGGTCCTCTTCAAGGTCAGAAAAGGGTTGTAGAGTGTGAGAAATTGATCAATAAAATTTCTCTCAGTGTCTTTTCCTCTATTTTTTTATCTGGTATCTTGTATATGAATTATTGCTCAATAATAAAGAAACCCTCATCTGTAGCACCAGTTTCCCACATTGGGTTTTTCCGGGGACGATTGTCCAAAAATAACTGTCATTGTGGTTATATGTGTGCTAGTGTATTTCCTTGCATTTACTTTCCGCAGTATTTTATTTGTGAAGGTTGCAATGTATATGTTTTGATATTTGTCGTAGAAAACTGCAAATATTCCATTTAATCAATTTAACAAATAGAAGAAATAATATCAATTGCTGCAATAAGATTTGAGATGTCGAATTTTCACAAAGGATTGATGACACATGAGCTACCTACTGCTTGAGGCTTGTAGTTGTTTTGTATTTGTTATTTCTATTTTCCATTGGCACTTCTACTACCTATGTAGCACATTTTGATTTTGATGACTTAATGAGAAAATTGCAGTATCTTGTCTTTCTCCTATTGGATCATTGATGGATATGCAACAATTGTATTTGTATGCATAATGTTACTTTGTAAAACTTACATCTAGATGAAGATCTATGTTTGAATCAATGAATTTGTATCATGAATGAGAATTTGTGTAAGAAATATCTAATTTTTAATATATATATATATATATATATATATAACGTGTCCTAACGTGTCTTGTTTCGAGGGGTCAACGTGCTCGTGTCTGACACTCAAATCACCATGTCCCATGTCCCCGTGTCAGGTGACTTAGTCACTTTCGTTTTAGTTTTATAAAACTGATGGTCTACTCTTGACAGGTGATGAGCCTTTGATGATCTAAGAGGGAGATGCCTTCTGAAGCTCGAAATATTGAATCATGGCATGATTAATTTGTGAAAATTTCTGAACCTAAGTTACAGAAACCCTACTGCAGTTTTTTGATTTACTTCTCCTATTTGTTCTGTAAAATTAACAAATTATTTTTCTGAATTATTCAGCAAAAACATCAAAGTAACTACTACTGCAGCCTACACATACAGATAATTTACTGAAGAATAACACACATATGACAAAGGACAGTATTTTTTGGACAATGTCCTCGGAAAAACCCAATGTGGGAAAACTGGTGCAACAGCTCTTAGAAGGTTTGTTTATTAAGAAAAATATCTAAATACAATCAAGAGCACCAGTAGTGGTTTGCCCAACAGAGAAATCACGGCAATGTACCTCTATCACTCGCAGACAGAAAATATGGTTGATTTAGCTGAGGCTTCACACCTTTTGAATCGTTGAATACAAGCCCTTTCTGGCCCACTGGAAATCCCAGCACTGCCTCTCCCGGCACTACGTCAGCTATGCGTAGCTGCTAGAGCCTTTGCACAACCTCTACGCAGTGTTGATTTTTGTAGCATCCGGAAGTGTTCCAAGTCTCAAACTTTGCAGGGAGACTTGGACAATAGCATTCCAGAATCCAAAGAACCCAGAAACAGTTTGTGGAAATTCCACTCAGTTCAAGACTTACTAAAATAATTAATTATTTTAATGGAAACCCTAAGTCCAAACTTAGGGAGATGAAATAATTAAATGATATTAATAAGTCAGAGTGTGAATCTTCTAGAAAACATGGATCAAGTCAAGTTTTAATCTTAACCATTGATTAATCTTTTAATCTGGGTCGTTGGTTCCCCAACAGGAAGATTATAAAAGAAAGCTTGAGGGTCATTTGGAAAATAAGTCGGGCATACACTCAGTACCCAAAGGAGATCCATTTTGATGTAGAATTAGATCTCAGTGGGAGAGTTGCAGGGCGAGAAGTTGTAGGAGCAGAAGGAGCAGGTCAGGGGTGATCGAGATCAGGGTCAGAGAGCAGCAGTGGGTCACTAGATGTAGCTTGAGGCTGCAGCGCAAAGACCCCACGCAGTCTCCACGCAAATTCATGCAGTCCAACGTTGGGACTGCGTAGAGAATCACGCAGATTGATGCAGGGGCTTGCAGGGGCTCTTCTGGGTGTCAGAGAATTGTCCGAGTAAGCCGGAAATTCAATCTCAGGTGGTTCAGAATTTATCTGCCGTATATTTTCCCTGTAAAGACATCATTTGCTGAAGAATTAATAAAACCCTCATTTGTTGCACCGGTTTTCCCACATTGGGTTTTTCCGGGGATAATTGTTCAAAAATAACTGTGTACATGTGATTGATTCTTGTGCTTATGTTCTCTACTGTATATTTCTCTGCATATATAACTGTGAATGTTGCAGTAGTATTTATTTCGATATTTGTCGAAAGATTTTTGAATAATAACTTACTAAAATAATAAGTAGGAGAAATAAATCTATCACTGAAACTGTTTGTAAATTCTCACATGGTATCAGAGCCAGAGATGAATAACAGAGAGGGGGCATCTATCAATGGACGGAGATCCATTGTTGCAGCGACAATGCAGAAGGGTTCACGCAGTTCTCCAGGAGGGGGAAGAAGCACGATAGAACAGATGGATCACGATGTATCGAGCACTACGTCCTCAGATATCTGGTATATTGACAGCGGAGCCTCTGCTCACATGACTGGAGTACGAGACTGTTTTTCCGACTACCAAGAAGAGCAGATGAATTTCACAATAACCATGGGTAATAAAGAAAAGTGCACTCCCATTGGGAGAGGTACCGTAGTTTTTCAGACCGAGGCAGGGAGCAGAATCCGGGCCACTAATGTATTGCATGTGTCGGGTTTGGGGATGAATCTACTCTCAATGTCACAACTTCAAAACCAAGGATATGACATCCACTTTACTGGCAATAGAGTCTACGTCAAGCACCCCAGTTGGAAGAAGAAGACACAGAACGGGGTAAGAAGCAAACAAGTTGTACAAGCTGCAGCTTGATTCTCCAATGGCACTAGTTAGCAGCATAGATGAAATGGACCTGAATGAGCTATGGCACAGAAGAATGGGGCACTTGCATCATGGGGCGTTCAGAAATCTCCAAAAGACTATCACAAGGGTTCTAGAACTGAGCACCAAACGGGATGATGTCTGCAAGGGGTGCGTATTGGGGAAATATGCCAAGGCAGCGTATCAAAGAAGCAACAATAGGGCCAGGGGTGTGTTGGATCTAATACACTCAAATATCTGCGGGTCGATGTCCACTAGAGCTCTTAGTGGTGCCGAATATTTCGTCACCTTCATTGATGACCGTTCCAGGAAACCCTGGATCTACTTCTTGAAGACCAAGGATGAAGTCTTCAGTCGATTTAAAGAGTTTAAGGCTTTGATGGAAAATCTGACAGGGAAGCGGATCAAGGTATTGCAATCAGATAATGGAGGTGAATACATAGATAAAGAATTCACCGGATTATTCGCAAGGGAAGGCATCAAAAGAGAATGGACAGCTCCATACAATCTGAAACAGAATGGAGTGGCAGAAAGGAAGAACCGGACTATTGTTGAAGCAACCAGAGCTATGTTGTATGACCAAGACATGCCCAACTTTCTATGGGCTGAAGCGTGTAATACAACTGTCTACATTCAGAACAGAACTCCTCACATTGCACTAGGAAAGATCACGCCAGAAAGTGTCTTCACTGGTAGCAAGCCCGAGGTAAGTCACTTTAGGATCTTCGGCAGTACAGCTTACTATCATGTACCCAGTGAGAAGAGGATGAAGTTGGAAATGACTGTTGAAAAGGCGTATTTAGTAGGATACAGCAAGAATGCAAAAGCTTATCGCATCTACATTCCTAAGAGTAGGAAAGTAGTGGTGCGAAGAGATGTGAAATTCATGGAGGAGAAACCCTTTAGAAGATCACGAGAGCTGCCTCCTGCTACGCAGTCAGAAGAAGAGCCTTTGGTCCAGGCCCAACAACCAGCAATAGAAAATTCAATAGCCTCTGCAAGGCATAGTGATCCAAAGGATGGGTCTCCTGAGGATTTGCAAGAAGGACAGCCGGTAAATCCACCCACCACCAATGGAAGAACGAGTAGGGAACTTCGACAAATTCTGAAGGATGCAGAGGATTTTGTCGGAATTCCCCGAAATGAGAAGAGATAGCATAAGCAGCGTGAAAGGTATCAAGCCTTAGTTGCTCAAGTCAGAGAACCTTCCAATTTTCGGGAAGCAGCTCAGCACCAGGTGTAGGTTGATGCAATGCTGGAAGAGTACAGTTCCATCATGATAAATGATGTCTGGGAAGTGGTACCCAGACCGCAAGAGAGATTAGTTGTAGGATCTAGGTGGATCTACAAGATCAAGTATGTTGCAGACGACAACATCGAGAAATTTAAAGCCAGGTTTGTGGCTAAGGGGTATGCTCAGAAGGAAGGAATAGACTATGAAGAAAACTTCCCCCTATAGCCAGATACACATCTATCAGGTTCGTGATATCCCTTGTTGCGCAGATGGGATGGGAAATTCACCAAATGGGTGTCAAGACGACATTCTTGAATGGTGTGATAGAAGAAGAAGTGAACATAGAACAACCGAAGGGCTTTGAGACACATGATTAGAGAACTCATGTGTGCAGATTGAAGAAAGAATTATATGGACTGAAGCAAGCTCCTAGAGCCTGGTATGGTCGAATTGACAACTACTTGCAGAAGATGGGATTCGCCAAGAGTGATGCAAGTCCCATTCTCTACTATCTGAGAGTAGGGAGTGAGCCATTGATACTGGTATTGTATGTGGATGATCTGTTCTTGACAGGATCATCAAGGCTTATCACAGATTGAAAGAAGAATTTAGCTGAAGAATTTGACATGAAGGATCTAGGACAGATGCACTATTTTTGGGGGTTGGAAGTTTGGCAGCAGAATGGGGAGATCTTCCTTGGTCAAGGAAGATACACTACAGAGATTCTAAAGAGATTTCAGAAGGAGGATTGTAGGCCCATGACCACTCCAATGATTACCAACTGGAGGAAAATCGACACGTCTGAAGATAATGAAGTTGATCCTACGTTGTATAGACAGCTCATAGGGTCATTGATGTATCTGGTAAATACAAGGCTAGACATTTCTTATGTTGTTAATACCCTAAGTCAGTTCATGGTGGAACTGAAGAGGGCACATTGGGCAGCAGCCAAACATGTTCTCAGGTACCTTCAAGGGACAGTCGAGCTTGGATTGAAGTACACCCGTGACAATGATGTCAGGTTGAGTGGTTTCCCTGATGCAGATTGGGCTGGAAGTTCAGTTGATCAGAAGAGTACCTATGGGTATTGTTTCAATCTGGGATCAGGAAGGACTTCCTAGTGCAGTAGGAAATAGAAGTCCGTGGCACTGAGTTCAGCAGAGGCAGAATATATGGCAGTTAGCACAGCTTCGTGCGAGGTCATATGGCTTAGGAAACTGTTAGTAAATCTACTCAAGGAAAAAATGGAAGCGACCAGCATTTTATGTGATAATCAAAGTTGCATAAAGCTCTCTGAGAATCCTGTGTTTCATGATAGGTCGAAACATATTGACATCCTATATCACTTCATCGAGGACTATGTACAACGTTGAGTTGTTCAGTTGCAGTACACTCCAACAGGAGAACAGGTGGCAGACATCCTCACCAAGGCTCTGGGAAAGACAAAGTTTGTCTACTTCAGAGAGAAGATGGGGATGATGAAGAATCCCTTCCAATAGCAGAGGATTCAGTATTCAGAGGGAGTTGTGGTACAGATGCAGCAAGTGATAGTGGCAATGTCAAAGGCAGCAGTACAGGGGGCAGCAGTGCAACAGATGGGAGAAAGGAATCCTGAGATCAGCAGCGCAGAGGGTGCTCAAAATCAGAGCAGCATGCAGCAGGCATATTGTTGGAACACCTTCCTCGCTAAGAGGGAGTGTTGATTTTTGTAGCATCCAGAAGTGTTCCAAGTCTCAAACTTTGCAAGGAGGCTTGGACAGCAGCATTCCAAAGAACCCAGAAACTGATTGTGGAAATTCCACTCGGTTCAAGACTTATTAAAATAATTAATTATTTTAATGGAGACCCTAAGTCCAAACTTAGGGAAATGAAATAATTAAAGGATATTAATAAGTCAGAGTGTGAATCTTCTAGAAAACATGGATCAAGTCAAGTTTTAATCTTAGCCATTGATTAATCTTTTAATTTGGACCGTTGGTTCTCCAACAGGAAGATTATAAAAGAAGGCTTGAGGGTCATTTGGAAAATAAGCCAGGCATACACTCAGTACCCGAAGGAGATCCATTCTAATGTAGAATTCAATCTCAGTGGGAGAGTTGTAGGGCGAGAAGTTGCAGGAGTAGAAGGAGGAGGTCAGGGGTGATCGAAATCAGGGTTGGAGAGCAGCAGTGGGTCACTGGAGGCAGTTTGAGGCTGCAACGCAGAGACCCCACGCAGTCTCCGTGTAGATTCACGCAATACAGCGCTGGGACTGCGCAGAGAATCACGCGGACTGACGCAAGGGCTTGCAGGGGCTATTCTGGGCGTCAGAGAATTGTCCGAGTAAGCCAGAAATTTAGTCTCAGGTGATTCAGAATTTATCTACTGTATATTTTCCCTGTAAAGACATCATTTGCTGAAGAATTAATAAAACCCTCATCTGCTACACCAATTTTCCCACATTGGGTTTTTCCGGGGACAATTGTCCAAAAATAACCGTGTACATGTGATTGATTCTTGTGCTTATGTTCTCTACTGTTTATTTCTCTACATATATAATTGTGAATGTTGCAGTAGTATTTATTTCGATATTTGCCAGAAGATTTCTGAATAATAACTTATTGAATTAATAAGTAGGAGAAATAAATCTATCACTGCAACTGTTTGTAAATTCTCACACGCAGCATAGGCTGCTCCTGCATCACCCCTCTAGGCTCAGTGTTGCCTCTGCGTCACCCTGAAGGGCCTGCGTCAGCCTCTAAGCTGCCTCTGCGTGAGCTTGGCTAGGCTGCGTCACTCCTACTGGGTCTTTGCGCTGCCTGGTATGGATCTTTCTCTCTGCCTATGTATCCTCGGCCTTGGATCTGAATATTCCTCGCCGATCTGCTCCTCACCAGCATTGCAAGCTCACTCGAAAATTCTCAGCAAACCGCGCCCCCGAATTTTGACTTAGCTCAAGTGCTACCGCTATGTGTGTTCTTCAACTGACCCCAAGCCTTCCTTTAATACTTTTCTCGTTGAACATTCAACGGTCGTGATCTAATCTCTAATCAATGACTAAGATTAGAAAAGACTTGATCCACATCACTTAGAACATTCTCACCCACATGTCTCAATTAATCCCCTTTAATTATGTAATTTCCCTAAGTTAGACTTAGGGTTTCCACTAAAATAATTAATTTTTGGAATAACTTTGGCTCTGAGTGGAATTTCTCCAAACGATTTCTGGGTCTTGGAGATCTCGTGTTCTAACCCCTCGACAAATTTTCGAAGCTAGATCACATTCGATGCTACCCAAAATCTCAACACTCCCTCTTAGCGAGGAATGTGCTCTAGTAATACTTCATCCTGAAGCATCACCCTGATCTACAGCATCGGTCCCCTGCACTACTGATGCTTGGCCTGCTGCCCTTCATCCTCTGCGTTGCTGCCTCCTATATTGTTGCCCATGTCACTGCCACTGACACTACCTCATCTATACTGCAGCTCCCTCTCAAATGTCGAATCATGCTGCCCATAGTACCGCCACTACTAACTGCTGCACTGCAACTCAGTTGCTGAAAAGTAACCAACTGAAGGATCTCACCCAAAACGCTGACAGACAAGTTAGTTTGGCTGCATCTCAATACTGAAGCACCATTTGTTGCTGCTCTACGTTGACCCTCTGAAGCTTTGCGTTGTCTTCTACTCTTCACAACGTAAGCACTACCTCTGCGGTGTTGAAATCCCATCAGCCTCTGCGCTACTGCTTCCACGTTGGTGCTGCCTCTCCTATGTGCTGCTCCAGTCTTCAGTGTCCCAGCACTACCAAAGTACCTCCATGATCCTTTGCACCAACTAACTCTAGTCATCATTCTACTGTCTTTAAGGGCTCCCGTAGCTCGTATGTGATCCAAGAGTTTGGGCACCTCAAGGATCATGCCCCCACCATCTGTAGCTCAATCTACAGATTTATGTCGACCCACCTCTTCTCTCGAGGCACATGAGCACTCATAGCCACATCGTCATCACTGCCACTATCCCCTTTGGCTGCCGCAGCCTTGAAATCGAAATCTTCCTTGCCCTTCTTCTAAGAACAATTACTGGTAAAGTGTCCCAATTCGCCACATCTGAAGCACCGGACCTTTGAGAGGTCCTTCTTCTTCTTCCCTTGTTGCTGCCTCTGTCCCTTCAATGCTAGAGTTGCATCTTCCTCCTCCTCTTTCTTTATTTTGGCTCCTCTGCTACTGCTGCCCCTCTTGGTTATTTTGATGATTTCTTCCTGACGAAGGATTGCCCACATGTCCTCCCAGTTTGGATGTTGTGCTCTGCCCAAGATACTTTGGACAAAGGTCTCATAATCATCGGTGACTACATTCAGAGCAGTCCTCACCAAGAGACCATCATCAGGATTTGCCCCCATTGCAACTAGCTGACCTCGAATAGCCTTCAATGTAAATAGGAAGGGATCAATCTCCTCTCCCTTGTAAATCGCAAACAGTCGCATTTGATTCTCCAGAAGCATCTTCCTCTAGAAGGAGCTATCTTGATACATCGTTTCCAGTGCCTGCCACATTTCATTTGTTGTTTTCTTCTCGAAAATATGTGGGACCACGTGATCCTTTACCCCATCCATGATCAAGCGCTTAGCCCGCGCGTGATTTTCCTCATACTTCTTTGGAGGATCAGCATCGACCAGAATGGCCACAACCCTCTCAGCATGTTCTTTGATAAGATACTCGTCAAGGACTAACAAGATCCTGGCTTTCCAAGTGACAAAGTTAGACACACCGTCCAACCTGTCCTGATCTCTCAATCTGTGCGAGGCCATCTCTGCTCAAAAATGTCGAAGCAAAAAAGCCCTTCTCCCTTCTACTACGACTACTCTGAGTAAGAGACTGGATTTGGGTTTCTTGGCAATAGAAACCCTCTAGAGACTATGCTCCCTCTGACTAGTGATTTCCCTCTCGAAAATCCTCCACCAACTCTATCGAATCAACCCTCTACAATCACTTCACCGATCGAACTTCATATTTCTTGGCTAGAAAATCTGCTGAGGAACTGTTCCCCCTTGCTTTGTCAATCCTGCTAGACATTGTTCTGCATCGGCAAAAAAAATGCCACACCAGCAACTTCGAAGATCAGAAAACTGCACTTCCAGCCATGACAATTGGCACAATGTCACTCCCTCTTGGACTGTGTCACCCTCTTGGGTCTGCGTCAGCTCAACTTGAGCTTGATAGGCTCTGCGTCAACCTCTGCGTCAACTCTGAGTGAGCAGACAGGCTCTGTGTCACCCCTGCTGGGTCTGCGTTGTGCCTCTGGTTTTGCGTTGCCTTTTTCTAGATCTATGAGCTTCAGCTGCCCTTCTGCAGTAAAAAATCTTCAGCTCTTTGCTCATGGCTTTAGCTTGATCTGCAATAGCTCTGATACCACGTGAAAATTTCTGAACCTAAGTTACAAAAACCCTACTGCAGTTTTCTGATTTAATTCTCCTATTTGTATTGTTAGATTAACAAATCATTTTTCTGAATTATTCAGCAAAAACATCAAAGTAAATACTACTGCAGCCTACACAAACATATAGATCATTTACCAAAGCATAACACACATATGACAAAGGATACAGTATTTTTTGGACAATGTCCTCGAAAAAACCCAATGCGAGAAAATTGGTGCAACAACTCTTAGAGGGTTTGTTTATTAAGCAGAATATCTTAATACAATCAAGGGCACCAGTAGTGGTTTGCCCAACAGAGAAATCACGGCAGATGTACCTCTATCACTCAAAGACAGAAAATATGGTTGATTCATCTGAGGCTTCACACCTTCTGAATCCCTAAATACGAGCCCTTTCTGGCCCACTGGAAATCCCAATGTTGCCTCTCTCAGCACTACGTCAGCTCTACGCAGCTGCTAGAGCATCTACGCACCACAGGCTACTCCTGCGTCACCCCTTTGGTCTTTGTGTTGCCTCTGCGTCAGCCTCTACGCTGCCTCTGTGTGGGCCTAGTTGGGCTGCGTCCCTCCTGCTAGGTCTCCGCGCTGCCTGGTACAGATCTGCCTCTCTTCTTATCTATCCTCAGCCTCGAATCTAAGCATCCCTCGCCGATATGTGACTATGTGGATGTATTGTGAGATTTGAGATTATTATTGATGAGCACATTCGAATGTTGCTTTAGTATGAGATCTGCCATGATGAGAGGCCCATAGCACAACCGAGGTTGAGTACGATGTTGCTAGCATGGCTAGCTATGAAGCATGATGAAGAAGCGTTTGAAGAGATGTTTGAGAAAGTTCTGAATATGACATGGATATATTGTGATGACATACAGAGGTAGAGGATCCCACATATATAGTTGGGACTGAGATACTTTTATATATTGAGACAGTGCAGTTGTACGAGACAAGCCTTGGCTTGTGTTTGACTCCTCCTAGTGAGGGAAGATGATTATGGTATCCTTTTGTGATTAATATGATTATTTATGTCCTAACATGATATTTGATTTCATGTCCTGACTCCTATATGAAAAGGAGACAGATGTTATCGATACATGATGATTACCTGATACAAGTACAATGATATGAGTATGACAAGAGCAGCGCTGATCGAGGACACTTAGCCAAGCTCTTCCTCCCGTGTCTGAGCTACCACGGTATCGAATTGAGATAGAGGGTTTTATCACTCTCCCCAACTTCCCAAGGTAGAAAATGGGATTGAAGAAAAGTAACCACAAACCAGGCTTCACGTCAGGTAGCTAGCCCTACCAGGACCAAAGAGGGCTCTCTCGTTGTCACTTTGCAATCAATGGATTGACTGAATATCTATTGATGTTAGGCTAGGTATGTGAGCTCAGTAAATAGGATTTTGTTTGATGTTTTAAATGTTGGATAGAAAGGTCAGTGAGAAGGCTAGGTCTAGGGTTTTTAGCTCTGAATTTCAAGGTCAATTTGCAGAGAATGTGTGAGGCTAGATAGGTAGTTTGAAAGCATGTTTAATTGGTCATTGAGTACAGGATGAAGTAATAGAGAGTCTGAATGAGCACTGAGGTGAATTCATTCATTTAGAAGTAGATAGACATATCATGTAAACCTTGTCTAAAACAGAGCATGAACAAACATGATTTCTGCTTATAAACCTACAAGATAAACACATGGAAAGATGTATCTGAAAGAAGAAAATATATCATTTAGCATGAATAAATAAACATACATAAGAAGAACAAATGCTCCATTGCATACCTCAAGATTCTCAACATAAGTTCTGCAAATCTGTCTCTGATTTCATTCCAAAATGTTGTTACGATAGCTCCACTGCAAAATAAGACTATCCCTACCCAACAAAAGACTAAAGAGAGTCTACTTATAGAAAATATGAACCATGACACCTCATCAGGTAGAAATCCCATCCAAAATGCATCATAAATACACAATATGAGTCATTTCCTAGATTCTAGGGAGGTTAGAAACCATTCACTAAAATTCAGCTATGAACCATAAGTGTTTGTCCCTTACATTAAATTACATGTTCTCTCATGATAGGAGGCAAAAACCAACTCAATTACTCTAATGCCAACTCATAAGATAGAAAAACCTCAAATTTTTGACAATTTCTGAGCTTGACAAGTGTCCTGAAGAATCCAATGCTGATATGTAACATTTCTGACAGAAGCATAGCAGAATTTTGCAGAAGCGTAGCAGAAGTTTGCAGCCACTTTTGAGGCACTTTTAGGAGTCCAAATCCAATTCTAAAAGAATGGTCAACTAGCCCTGTGTGTCTAGTTTCCAAAACATCTTGAATTTTGCAAAATGGCCCATGACCATGCCTCCAAAAATCCATTCTCCCATGGTTACTCCAAAAGTGTAGCAAGTCCTCCAAAAATGTGGTAGAACTTAGAAGCATAGAAAATGAGTAGTTTTTTGGCCTTTTCTCCAAAATTAAAGCCTGCCATTCAAAGAGGGTTCTTGATCTGTGATGTACTCATGAAAATGCATCCAACCATGTAAAGAAATTATCATTTGGATGCCCCTAAAATAAGCGCAGCAAAAGTTTGCTACGCTTCTGTGAGGAGGAATTTCCAGAATTGTGCAAAAATCATAAAAAATACCAAAATTCTTCAAAACTTCTCAAAATTGGTTCTATAGCACCTGTGAGTGATGGGCTAAACAGCCAAAGAAGCTTCAGCCAACAAATCTAAGCCATCCTTCTCTTTAAGTTTCATTTGAGTTTCTTTAAGTCTTTTCTTCAACTATTTTAACCTTATTTGAGAAATTGTGTTCTTGGTGCGATACTGATTTGCCATGTGTCTTTGGAGGTTGTTGTCTCTCTTAGCCCTCTTCAAGAGCTTCTCCAAATGTTCATTTACCCTTGCCAACCAAAGTTCTCTATCTTGATTGATCTCCATGGCTATTAGCTCATCAAAGGTCAACTCTTCAGGTGAATGAGTTGACTGTCTTTCTAGCTCCAGTGCCCTTTTGAGGCCTCTTGTCTTTGGCCTTCTTGGCTGTGTTTCAGTCTCCATATCCTGCATTTGATCAACATCTATGACATGTTTACCTTTACCTTTATCTGCCTCTAGGTCTGGCTTGGGTTTGCTTTGTAACAGTTGCTTTACCTTCAATTGAAAATTCTCATGATGTAGGAAAGTAATTTGAGAATTAGCAATGGATAAAATCCTCCTCAACTCTGTTATTTCCTCATCCTTCTCTCTAATGATCTCCTCAGTTGATTTGATCTCAACCTGCCGTGCTACCTCAACCTCCAATGGTGTTGATCAACTATGTTGGTGCAAAGGTGTTTCATCTTGATGCATAAGAGTTTGCTCCTCCATTTCAATTTTTTCAATAATGGTGCAAGTGTAAGTACACCTTTGATAGATTTAGGCGCAAATACCTGTCTCTTCCCCTTCTCATAGGTATGAGTAAACTCAACAACCCTAGGAACCTCTGAAATCTAAATTTGCATGCTAGAAGAGCCAACCTCCATTGGTTGTGCTGACAGTGATCGTGATAATGCGCTATGCTTGACAGAAGGGCTAATGGTAGGCGTTGTTGCTACTCTTCCCACGAAGGTTTCCCAAGTCATGTTGATGGATGAAAGGTGATGCAATACAATGAGCTTGACCAGACCATGATGAAAAAGACTAGGGTGATGATCATGTTTTCTGCTCTGAACCTTCTCAGTCATCGTAATCAAGCTCCTGTACAAGTAATGTGGCAAATCAAGTGTTTTGATAGAGGTGAAATGCATCAACAACCTGAAATGGTACCTATACAACCTGGAAAATCTTCCTTCACATGTGAAATACTTCATTATTAACATCATCAAAGGAGCATATTTGTTACGAAGGTGTCTGAAAGGGAAGAGGTAATCTAGTTCCTCTCTAGCATGAGGTTTGAGAAATTGTTTGTACTCTTCAATGTCTAAGTCCATGCCCTTGAACCACTTCTCTCCATGACAAGGAATACATGTTGTTGAAGAAATCAAGTATGCTGATAGGTTAAACTCTACACCTGCAATAATGACGTTTCCCATGCTAAAGCTTGTGGCAAATAAGCTTGTCAGTTGAAGATGATATCCTTCCTCCATTACCTTCTCTTAGAACCTCAAACATTCAGTCCTCTCAAAACTCTTTTGGCCAAAGGTGAAGCATTGATTTCCATGGTGAAGGGTTCTAACCTGAGGTGGCACCCTCCCTTGAAGTTCTTCTTCTCACTTTCCATCTTGTTTATCACTAAAAGGATAAAACCCTGGTGTGTTGATGGGATGGATAGTTGTAATGAAATTTGGGAAAAAAATAGTGTAGGGATGGGGTAGGTTTAGAGGGTGAGATGAAGGGCTATGGAGCTAGGAAAATTCTAGAAAAAATTCAGTAGATTGGGTTGCATGTTAGCTCCATGTTGTAAGTGAAATCAAGTGAAATGGAAGTGAGGAAGGTGGTTAAATCAAGGAAACAAAGGAAATTTCCAATTTATCACTGAAAATTAGCTAGAAATTAGGGTCTGATGAAAATGACTATTAGAGAGGATATGGATGGTGGGAGATGAGAGTATGAGGTATATGGGAGGTGTAGGATAGTGTTTAGATAATAGGGTTAGGATTTATTCAACTAGAGTCTTTCAATAACATGAAGAAGTGATGATATAGTGTAGTATGGAGTGAGCATGAAAATCTATAACAAACTTGATAATTTGACCATGGGAGGTTATAAATATGTTAACTTATTGTTTTGAGAGGTCCAAGGAGTAATGCCCACAAGCCTTGAGCTTGTTTGATGGATTGGAAACCAAAAAACCTAAGTTCTGCCCTCCTTCCCGAAGCGTAACACTAATCCACAGAAGTGTAACAACCCAAACGCGTAGCAATGAGGCTACAGAAGCATAACAACCCAAAAGCGTAGCAATGAGGCTACAGAAGCATAACAATAGCCCATAAACGTAACAATTGTCCAGCAGAAACGTTGCAAGAGGCTACAGAAACGTAACAAAGGCTCTGAAAGCGTAGCAGGAGGCTCCAGAAGCGTAACAAAGGCAACCAGAGGTGAAGCAAAGTGTTCTTGAAGTATTTCTTCGCCTTGGTTTCGAACCTTTGACCACCTAAGGAGTGCAAATGAGGTAAGAGAGGAGCTCTACCACACAACAAAGGAAATAATGAGTTTGCATAAGCTTTCTTTTGTCTTTTATAACCTTGAAATGACCTTTTTTGTCCTGTAGTGAAACAGTAAGACAATTCTGCCTTTTGAAACTTTTTGACATTTAAATACATATTAAAATAAGACAACTTGTCTTACTTTACTTCCTAAGTATGCTAGCTTCCCTTTAAAGTCTTATGAATGAAATGAAGGATCATTTCCTTGTTTTGATGACAAATTAAACTGTTTTCAAAGGCAAATGATGACACCTAGACAGTAGGCCTAGATGAGATGAAGTGAAATGACCCTAAACTTTTAAATGATAATGAATGAGATGACTTTTAAAATGATGATGGCCATGGATAAGATGAGGGAGCAGCAAATTTGACCTAGACTCCTTCAGTGACCAAAATTGTTTTGAAAACTAGTTTGAAAAACTAAAAATTTTGACCTATGACTTCTAGGAAAACAACTGAAAGAGTATTTTTTATCACTGACATATTGACACTAACAGAGGGCTCCTGGGGTTGAGGGAACGCTGGACAATAGGGTATCACCCCTATCTGTTACCCATAGGGTTGGAGTAGTAGCTCACCCTATCTTGATCTTTGCATAATATACCCTAGTTGGCATCATACCCACAAGCTGGGCTTGTTGGGATTATCCCTCCCCGTTTGGCCAACAGTTGAGGAGGCTTGGGGTCATGGGATCCTTACCTTTGGTAAGTCGAGTATCTCGCCCAAGCTAGTATTATGATGCTGGTGTTCTACCACATGACTATTCAGAGTCATTGATGGGAAGATCAGTAGGCAATAGGATGGGTTGAGTAGTAGCTCCCCTATATCACCTATTGCTCGATATGGGGTCGTAGTAGCAACTCCCCCATGATATTTCAGGTTGAATAGGAGCTCCCCGATGTGGTTCTAGGTTGAGATATGCTCCCTGATGATATGCTCTTAAATGTTGATACGAGTAATAGCTCGCTATCTGATATTCCAGGAAGTAGCCAGATGACATTTCTAGGTAGTAGCTTGATGAAATATTTTTGGGTAGTAGCCTGATGACACATTTTCGAGTAGTAGCCTGATGACATATTTCCGAGTAGTAGCCCGCTCACAGATATTCCGGGTAGTAGCCCGTTGAGAGATATTTCGGGTTGTATCCCATTGACAGATATTTCGAGTAGTAGCCCGCTGATAGAGATTCCGGGTTGTAGTACGATGAATAGAGGGTGGTAGCTTAAGCTCCCCTCCAGTAACAAATTCTTCTTCTTTTAGATTCAAGAATATTCAACATATGAGCAGGAACAACCAAGAGATAAGTTGGAATAAGCAAGAGAAGTACATTGATGATTCAAGATGATGAGATACTTGAGATGGGACGTATGTCTTGTTGATCGATAGTTAGATATTGGCAGGTGGAATTCTCCCTAGTTGAGAGGGAGTGTTAAAATTATGCAACTGCAGTCAAATTCCACTTTGGACAGCTCATATGATGAAGATAATAATTTCATTGAATTCCTCTTTTCAGAAGACCAAAATCGACCAAAAGATCACCTCATTTGGACACGTAAAAGTTGGTTTTTGAATTCATGTACCCACTCATGTATATTGGATTAGGTCGGCCCTATGCACATGTACCAATACACAAGTTGGCCTCAACATCAAGTGGACCCTCATGGAAGCCTATAAATAGAAGAGACCTCAAGCTCGTTTGGACACTCACATCACACAATCTCTTCTCCTCTTCTATTTGTCTTGGTTAGCACAGGTCTGGCGGAGGAAGTTCGTACAAGGGTTTGAAACTACAGGGTTGAAGCTTGCACGAATCTAGGGTTTATGTTTCTCGGACGCTAGCACAGAACTGGGAAATTTTGTCCCTAGATGCATGCACAAAGTGGTCAAGTGTGCGTTCGGGAAGCCTTGGATGCTCGCACAGTGACCTGAAGGGACAGTCCAGGGTTTCTAAAGTAGATCGGGAGTTCTAGCCCCCGAACGCACGCACAAAGTGGTCAAGGGTGCGTCCAGGAAGCCTCAAACACTCGCACAACAACCTAAAGGGTGCGTCCGGGAAGCCTCGAATGCTCGTACAACAGCCTAAAGGGTGCGTCTAGGAAGCCTCGGACACTCGCACAACAGCCTAAAGGGTGCGTCCGAGAAACCTCGAATGCTCGTACAATAGCCTAAAGGGTACGCCCGAGGGTTTGAGGCAGATCTAGGTGTATTTGTTCCCGGAAGCATGCACAAAGTTCACCAGGGAGCGTCCAGGACTACCATAAACGCTCGCACAACTCCTCCTCCATGCGTCTGGGAGTAAAAATGAAACTTCGGTACTCCGAAGATTCCGCTTAGTGACAACAGTGTTTAGTAGTAGGCTACAGACAGTGACAGTGCATTACAGTACTCAAAATCAGGGTTTTGAATACAAGCATGTCTAGGTTCATTTCATAGATTTTCTAGTTGTTGTGAAGATATGGATCATTGTACTCTCTTTTGCTGAATCATTTGATGACAATCTATAAGAAGAAAAATTTTGAAGGGTTTTCCCCATAGTGAGTTTTGCCCTGGTCTATGAACAATCTTGGTGTCTCTATATGTGCAAGCTTTTCTTCTATTGTTCCTTTATGTTCCCCTACATTGATGATGATGATATTGTTCTTTCGACATAGTTGCATATCCTGATGAATAATGATGTAAATCTGAATAATGTCATGATGTTAAGTGGTGAACTTAATGTGTTAGTGAAGAAATGCAATTATCAAAGCAAAGAACAATATAGCCCTTTGAAAAATTAACAGAAGTCCCCCATACCAAAAGCGAAAATCGATGAAAAGAGTATTCCACACTTGCATGCAAACAGCAAATAAAATCCCAAGACCAAAAACAAGAAACTAAGCATGACCACAGATATATGTTGTGCATTGTGCCCCCTGACATCATCGTTTTCAGTGTGGTTGTATTTCATCAAGGTTGCATCGTTACCAACTGCTCAGTCAAGATAATGAGTGCTTCAATGTGGGACATTCTTATATTTACACCAACAAGAAAATACCCACAATTTTTTCCTCTTTATGTAACGCCATCATTAACTAATCAGAGTTACTCCCAGCAATTTGATTTCCCAAAAGCTTTTGCAGAATTCAATACCTAACCAATGCCACGGGAAATCATTTCACCTTGAATGTGACTTCTAAGACAGTATGCAATAAATGTTGGAATGAAGAATCATTGGAATTTAATATGCATTAAGACTCACCTGATTTTGTTATGTGCAGTTTAGTTAGATATTATTGAATATGATAAGAGAAATCAACCCAGAAATTTCGATGGATCAAGACCAAAATTTGACCAATGCCTTCGTAACTTCATTTCAAACTCCATGCATTATTTTATATCACTTAGAATATATATGAACCAGAACGTTTGGACACAAAATTTCAGATTTGCATTTCGATTTGAGATCCATTATCACACATTTAATGTTGAGTAAAATGAAAATTCTAAGTTCTGACAAGTGTGTATAATGGAGCTATGAAAAACTAAACCTTAAGCACTCAAGTTTAAAAGAGTTGCCGAGGTCAAATAAAATTTAATAAATAATCCTAACTTGGAATGAGCAAGTCAAATAAAAAAACAATCAGACTTTGAAACCTTTGACTTGCTATAAAATTTGAAGAAAAGGAAGAATATTCTAAAAGTACACCGCAAGGTCCCAAAGATAATGCTAGAAGAAAAAACCCTTCTTACTCAAACAATGGACTTGGAACTGTGGAAGCTTTGCAAATATAAGAAGCCAGAAACCTCCCAATTCCAAATAGGGCACTGCACAAAATCCCAACCTGCCGCACTTCCAATTACATTGCATTGTCCACCTTTTGTAATTAAAGGACACTAAAACGATCTCTCTTATTCCACTGAAGCTTTGATTCTTCGGTCTTTTTCCACTCTCTTTATTGTGAAAATTTCTTAACTAAGAAACCCTACTGTTAAATCTCGATTTACTTCTCCTACTTGATTAAATATACAAGTTATTAATCTGAATATTCAGAATTAATAGCGAAGTAAATACAATTAACAACCTACACATATAGATCATTTACTGAATAGCACGCTCATATGTCAAAGTGACAGATTTTTCGAACAAATGTCGCAGGAAAAACCCAATGTGGAAAAACCGGTGCAGCAGATATGAGGGTTTATTGTTATTAAACAACAGTTTTTTAGTACATCTAGGGTGCCATAAACTCGGCTAACCCAACATAGAAAACCTCGAAAATCAGAGAAAATGTGAGATATACCTCACTCTTGCAAGTCCATGTTGATCCAGATGAGCAACTGGTGAAACCCCATCTGGCTCTGCGCAACTACTGCATAAGCCTAAACTAAGGGACTGCGTCACCCTTGTTGATTTATGGTAGCATTAGATGTGCTCTAGCCTTGTAATTTTGTATACAGGCTAAGACACATGTATTCCAAAATACCTAGAAATAGTTTTGGAAAATTCCACTTAGAGATGGTTTAATTAAAATAATTAATCGTTTTTTAATGTTTTCCTAAGTCTAAACTTAGGGACACTGACTAATTAAAGGGCATTAATTAAACTAAGTGTAAATCTACTAGATAAAATCATGGATCACCTCCAAGTTAAACTTAGCCCTTGATTATGTTTTCATCTTGATTGTTGAAGAGTCAACAAAAGAATATAAGGAGGGTGAGAGGCATATGGAAAACACATCAGACGGAGAAAGAATCAAGAGATCGATTTCTTCAACCAAAGGAAGAATAAAAGTGATTCTTGATTGCAGAGAGGAGAAGGTGAAATCTCCAGGAGGGAGAATTTCTGAAGGAAAAAGAGTGCGGGAAGAGAAGTGAGAAGGGAGCCATAGCAGCAGCGCAGAGATAGCCAAGCAGCAGTTACGTTGGGCCAACACAGAGCAGCAAAGGGAGTTTTGATTTCAGTTGGAGAGACAGCTGAGGGTTCATCCATTTTCCGGAGGGAATTTCTGGAAGAGGAGAAATCTCTATTCTCACACAACAGTAAGCACAGAGGCAGCCAAAACGAGCAGCAGCAGCAATGACGCAGTGACAGCATGAGTGACGCAGTCACTGCGCAGAAATCACGCAAAGCCACTCAATGTGAGTGCAAGTCAGTGCTGAAACTTCGTGGAGAAGTGAGAATTGTCTCACTAAGTTTATTCTCATCAAATTTCTTCAAGTGATTGATTGATATTTACAATCACACATTTGTACTCAGAATTTCTGCATAATAAAGAAACCCTCAGATCTGCTGCACCGATTTTCCCGCATTGGGTTTTTCCGAAGACGATTGTCCAAAAATAACGGTGTCTATGTGTGAATGCTTGTGCTATTTCTTTTATATTGTTTATTGATTGTGAAGTCTGCAACATATTTTATTTTTCTATTTAACATAGTGAAATGTTAAATAATTGTATTTAAGAATGCAATAGAAGAAATATAATAAGTAGCTGCAGTAGGATTCTACATACAGAATTTTCACATGGTATCAGAGCTTTCAAATTCAAAGGAAGCAGGGTCAGAGAAGAGACTGTGCAAACCATAAGCATCAAAGGGGACGCAGAACAGAGAAAAGAAAGCACAGATAAGTATGGCAGACTTAGATGTTTTGTCCTCTAGGTTAAAAGAGGATTGTGCATGCTTGTCAAGTTCAGCATCTGGTATATTGATAGCGGGGCTTTAGATCATATGACTGGAGTACGAGAATATTTCTCAAGTTACAAGGAGGAGCAAATGAACTTCCAAATCACTATGGGGAATAGCACAAAATGCACTCCAGTTGGGAGAGGAGTCGTAGTGTTTCAGATGGAAGCCGAAACCAGTGACAAGGTCACAGATGTACTACATGTGCTAGGGCTTGGGATGAATCTAATTTCAGTATCCCAGTCGCAGGACAAAGGGTATGACATTCACTTTATCGGGAAGAAATTGTATGTCAAGCATCCTAGTTGGAAGAAAACACGGCAGATCGGGGTTAGAAGCAACAGATTATACAGGTTGGAGCTTGAAACTCCGATGGCGCTAATCAGTAGTAATCTTGAAGTTAAGAAAGGGTTGAATGAACTTTGGCATAGAAGAATGGGGCACTTCCACCACGGTGCATTGAAGATGCTCAAAGAAACAGTTGACGGGGCACCTGTTCTCAAAACGGAACATGATGATGTATGTCGAGGATGTGTACTTGGAAAGTACGCTAAGGCAGTCTTTCCCAAAAGTGAAAACAGGGCAGCAAGCATATTAGGATTGATAGACTCAGATATCTGTGGACCAAAGTCCACTAACGCTCTCAAGGGTGGCAAATATTTTGTCACATTCATTGATGATCACTCCTGGAAAACCTGGATCTACTTCCCGAAGACAAAAGAAGGAGCCTTTGAAAAGTTCAAAGAATTCAAGGCTCTTGTTGAAAATATGATGGGGAAGAAAATCAAGACATTGTGTTCAGATAATGGTGGAGAATACATAGATGGGGACTTCACATATTTCTGCGCAAAGGAGGGCATCAAGAGAGAGTGGATTGCGCCATACAATCCCGAACAGAATTGTGTGGCAGAACAGAAAAACGAGACAATTGTAGGCGCAGCGAAGGCCATGTTATTTGACCTTGATTTGCCTAGATATTTATGGGCTGAAGCTGCAATACGGCAGTGTACATCCAGAACAGGACTCCTCATAGAGCTTTGGGGAAGAAGACTCTTGAAAAAGTTTTCACAGGGAAGAAACCGGAGGTAGGGCACCTTCGGATATTCGGTAGCATGACATACTATCATGTACAAAGTGAGAAGAGAAGCAAGCTTGATCAAACTGCAGAAAGGGGATTTTTTGTAGGATACAGTGAAGTCTCCAAGGCATATAGGATCTATATTCCTAGCAGCAGGAAAGTTGTGATAAGACGTGATGTTAAGTTCATGGAGGATAGAGCTTTTCAGAAACCACGTGATATGCCAACAGAGGATCATACTGCAGAAGTTCCCTTGGTCCAAGAACAGTAGGGGCACCAAGAAGAACACACAGAAAGACGGACTTTAGTACCCAGTACAAGTACTAACGTTTTTGTTCATTTTGGACAACTAGGTCCAAACTCCATGTTGTGATGCTCAGATGAAGATGCCAATATTTTTATTGGATTCCTCTTTCGAAGAGGTGCAAGATCGATCTAAAGATCATCTTGATTCGATCAGCAGAACATTTATTTTGAATTAATTCCACTTATGTGCAAGGTCAGCCAGAATTGTAATGTAGGCTTGAAGCCCCAACAGATGTGTCACACACCCTCACTGATGGATATATATAGGTCAACGTTGGAGGTCATTTTCATCATCACTCATCACACATTCTCTCTCTGCATCTGATTGGTTCGATCATCATCTTGGAGGCTCTTCTTCTCTCACACATGGGAAATTGCAACAAGGGTTTTTCTGTTTTGACCTAGGGTTTTGGCACAGATTTGACCAGCGTTGACTTTGGTCAACGTTGGGTCAACTTGACCTCAAACTCTCCATAAATTCTGATTTCTGAACTCTACATTTTCTGGCATAGAAATCGAGGTTGGACGTTGACTTTGACCTAGCTGCATTGACTTTTGTTGCTGTTGTTTTTGCGTTGACCATTAACTGGACAATGTTGACTTTTGTTGACTTTGGGTTGACTGTTATAGAGCTGTCCGAGAGGGTTGTGTGACACATTCTGGTTGGCTGACCGTGAAGAGACTTTGCTGGTTGAAGCATCCTACTGACTATTGTAACGCACCACAACACACATATTTTGTTGATCAAGTTAAGTGTATTTTTGGCTTGTCTTCTGTCGATCTATTGGTATGTTCTATCAGCATTTTACTTTCTTGTTTATGTGATTGTTGTTTGATATTGGGTATAAAAGTAAAGTTGCATCAAGCATAGAACATCTACAAGAAATTTACATGGAATCAAAGCTAAGGTGAAGACAAAGCCCAAGTTTATATTGAGAGCAATCACCAAAGAAGGAGCATTGGTCAAGGACCCGTGGGTACCTCAAACTATAATGGCTTCAAAGCTGATGACAAGTTGACTGGGAAGGAAGACTTCCATGCCTAGAAGATGACTTTGGACTTAATTTTGGAAGACCAAGATGTCATGGACTGTGTGCAGGGTAAAATCCAAGATCCTCCATCATTTGCACCTGCTGCCACCAAGTAAAAGTATAAGAAGGGGTAAATCAAAGCAAAGTTGATCATCCGGGATTCAATTCATATGAGTCTGGTTGCCTACATCTCTGAGCTTCGCACATCCAAGGAGATGTATGATAAGTTGGTCAACATGTTCAAGGCCAACAATGCAAATCAAGTCCTTTTCTTTAAGAACCAACTGAAGAATATGAAGAAAGGCAGGGATGAATCTGTTCAATCTTATTCTCTAAAGTTGACCGAAATCAAAAATAATCTTCTGGCCATTGGGGAGACAATAGCTGATCGAGAAATGGTTCTCACCGCACTTGGAGGTCTCTCCTCCGAATGGCATGTATTCAATACTACCATTCTCAATAAAAATGTGATTCCTGATTTTGACGAAGTATTGTCGAGATGCACTCAAGAGGAAACGAGAATGAAGGAATATGAAAATGAAGGTAATGTTACCTTCATCGCTCGTGCTAAGAAGAAGAACAATGGTGGTCTGAGGAACCATGGAAGAGCAAGGGCCCAAGGAAAGAAAGGAAGATGTTACACATGTAACAAGACCGGCCACTATGCTAGAGAATGCCCTAATAAGAAGGATTCTCCTGGGGATGATGACAACAACAACAACCGGAGGAATGGCAATCAAAGGAACAACAAGTTCAAAGGAAAGAGGAAGGCTACCCTTGGTCGCAATGGAAATGGGCAACCTTTCAAAAGGTCGAGAAATTCCAGGTATGAGGAATCTAATGTTGTTGATGATAAAAGAAATGAATTCATTCTTGTATCTTCCTTCTCTGCTGCATCTCCACCCGACACTATGGATGTTTGGTTGATTGATAGTGGTGCCTCAAGGCATCTCACTTGGTTTAAGGAAGCACTTTCTGATTTGGTTGAGAAGGATGTTAATCTGAAAATTGTTCTTGGAGATAATGCCACATATCCCGTGAAAGGGACAGGGACTGTGACCCTCCACTTATCTCAAGGTCAAGTCCTACGCTTGCAAGATGTACTATATGTACCTGATTTGAAGAAGAACCTTGTGTCTATTTCGGCCATGGAAGACAAAGGTTTCAATGTGGCATTCGTTGATGGGAATGTACGCATCTGGAAGAAGATCTTCAAGGAATCTATCACGATTGGGTTTAGAGTTGATACACTCTACTAGGTTGGAGGAAGTCCACTGGGAGCAATGACATGTGATACTATCCGTCAAACCGAACTATGGCACGAGAGGTTTGGACACCTTCATTACAAAGCCCTTCCCGAAGCAAGGAAGGTGGTGACAAGGATGCCTGAGTTCAAAAATGATCATGAAGGTGTATGTCAGGGTTGTGCCGAAGGAAAGCATACAAGGGGACCTTTCCCCTCAAGTGTCACAAAGACATCTGATGTCTTGCAATTGATACATTCTGATTTGTCTAGTATGCTGCCTGTGACATCCTTGGGAGGATGTTCTTATTATATGACGTTCATAGATGACTTCTCTCACAAAACCTAGATATACTTCTTGAAGAAGAAGGATGAGGCTTTCATGTGGTTTCGTACTTTCACAGCCTTGGTGGAAAATCAAACAGGGAAGAAGATAAAGATTTTGAGGATGAAATATTCCCAATTAGCAATGGCTAATTGGAATATTCGATTTTGGTCAATTTTGCCTTATGTAGTTGGATTATAAATAAAAGTGAGTAGAGGGGGACATAACTCAGTCAAAAAAATAAAGTGCACTCCCTAGTAGACACACGTTGTAACTTAAGTGAGCCCAAGGGGGCCAAGAGACCACGTAGAGAGGGGGCCCACGTAGACCACATGGAGGGACTGCACAGGCCAAGTTGAGCATGTGGCAAAGGGAGGTTACATTGGAGGAGGTGGGCCTCAGGGTTTGAGAGAGGCCAACGCTATATAGAGAGGAGAGCCTCCTCATTTTGGTCATTTGATGTTTATGATATTGAGCTGGTCATTTCGACTTCTTGAGCACGCTAGTTGTTTAGCTAGTCTGCAACACTGCTTAGTGCACCGAGTGTCTCCATTCGAAGATCTCACCCTCAGCCCTGGGGGACTTCAAGTGCCTGCTCGAGTGAGGTTGTCCCATCAGTATTTTGCAGGAGGTTTGGTGTTTGGCTTTTATGGAGGAGCAGTGCATTCATAGACTGCGCAATCCTGAGAGGGAGGACGCAGTCCATTTCTTGGGAGCTCCGGATTGGGTGACTTTTGGAGGTTTCAAGCTTTGAGATTGAGCAAGGGGCCAGCCCTTGCCTACTGGAGGATTTTGGCAGAGCTTGAGGCAGTATTTTGGTGGATTCCCTTCAGTGTCAGCGCAGAGCCTTGGAGGATAGTGTAGATCCTCAAGGGGGTGATTTTCGGGGGTCGGCCATTCTAGGAACGATCTCTAGGCTTTTCTGGGTTTGGTGAGCAAAGGCTGATTCCAGAGTTTCAGCTTATTCCGAGTAGGGGAGTAGCCCCAGATACTCATCTTGTTTCAGCAGTAGCAGCTTTCCAGCAGCTACGACGCAGATCAGAGAGCAGCCATTCCATCAGCATTCTAAGAGTATTTCTTCACTTGCCTTGTGCAAGTCTAGGTGCCATCACTCTGATCACCTATTGTACTCACTTATATTTCTCAGCATAATAAAATGGCTCAGCTTTCTCTTTGCATTTCTTGAGTATCTGCTACATGTTCTATATGTATGCTATTGTATGCTTGCACTACTGTTATTTTTCTCCTCGAGCATTCCAGTTACTATACCACTTGGTGTGTTTTTCCCCATACTCTTAGACAAAGTCTGGAAAGGGCCAGATAGCCTCCAGATCTCACCCTCTTTCCAGAGGTGAAATATCTGGTAAATGCCCTCCCAGTCCATCTCTGGTTGGAGTTTGCTTGTGTGTTAGAGATATCCCTGAAAGGGGATATTACAATGGTATCAGAGCATAGATCTAGCTTAGCTTGTGGAGCTAGTTGTCTATGACACCGAGGGAGAAACCCTATATCTGCTACAGAGGTAGGAAGTACAGAGATATTGAGCGTAGGTTGGAGAAAACCTACGGAGAGGGGGATTGCGTTCGGGTGGTGGACGTAGAACAGGGGGAGCCTGTGATAGACGCAGAAGAAGAGGGGCCTATGGTAGATTCAGAGCAGGAAGTACCGATGGCAGATGATTGCGATGCAAAACAGTTTGGGGAAGCATTCCTCAAATCAGTGCAGGATCTGGCGAGGCAGATCGAGGTGATGGGTCAAAGATTCACTGCTGTGGAGGCTAGATAGCGTGAAACCCCGAGGGGTTTCTAGGATGGTGAGGGGTCAGGCACATCCCACCATTTGCAGGAGCGGGTTGCCACTCCGCACCAGGCATCACATGCCCCCACTCGTTCCACTATGCCCACTTTTCTAGGTGCAGACACTGGGGCAGGAGCACAGCAGGAGCTAGAGCCTGGCCACATGGGTGACTATTTTGTGGAGTAGCAGGCATATGGATAGGAGTTCAGGGATGCCCTTTCATTCAGAGACTTTGTTCAGCTCCAGCGGGATAGCAAACCCTGCGACCATCACAGAGGGCACCAGCATTATCATGATGGAGACACCCAGCGTACAGCGAGCCGATTCCATTTGCCTACGTCTGATGGTTCATCAAACAGTTCGGCAAAGTCTTGGGTGGAGAAGCTAGACATATATTTCCAGCTCAACCAGATGGCAGAGACGGAGGCCATCAAGGTGGCCACGCTGCATTTGGATGGCAAGGCTTAGGACTGGTAGTTCCATGGGATGGTTACACTCGGGCATTCCATAGTGACTACCTATGCCGAGTTCACTCGAAGATTGATAGAGAGGTTTGACCGGAGGGATCCGGAGGAGCATTTTGTTGAGCTGACGAGGCTCAAACAGACCGAGAGCCCGAAGACATATATTGCAGATTTCCTAAGGGTTTCAGTGATGGTGCCAGATCTATCCGCAACACGGATGATCTACATGTTTGTTGAGGGGTTAGCAGAGCCACTTCGAGGTCTAGTCAGATCCACTAGACCGGCCACACTCCAGGATGCCATTGGCAGGACCCGGGATTTGCAGGATGCCTTACCCAGGACCAGGACACCTTACCCCCAGAGATAGGCTTTCCAGCCAAAGGGGAAGGATGTGAGGATTCCGCCTCCGAAGGGGAATCAGGGTAGGGTATAGCTAGATGATGATGCCAGGAGGGAGTTGAAGAAGAAGAGGTTGTGCTTTACCTATCAGGAGCCGTGGGCACCAGCACATAGATGTGCTACGGGCAAAGCACATTTTATCGAGGTCTTCTCCGAGAGCAGCGGGGAAGAGGATGAGTATGAGGATGGAGAGGCAGGAGATAGTCAGACAGCGTAGGACCATTTGCCACCTCCACCTTCAGGAGCAGGAGGTGCAGCTTTCGCACCCACAGGGGGGACCCTTGCAGCATTGCAAGGAGTACCCAAGTATTTGACGCTGTGTGTCCGAGGGACAGTGCGTGGGCAGCGAGTTTCAGTTCTGGTAGATAGTGGAGCAACCCACAACTTCATCGATGCACAGATGGTTGAGCGGAGAGGCATACCGACAGAAAGCTTTGATGGATTTTTAGTGTTGATCTCAGGAGATCAGACGATGCAGTGTGCCAGGTATGTTCCAGAGCTGGCTGTGACGATGGGTACCTACACAGTGACCGACCACTTTTTCGTGGTCAACATACCAGATACCAATGTGGTATTGGGTGTACAGTGGTTGATTACATTGGGGAAGGTCACCACAGATTGGGAGGCCTTGGAGATGGAGTGGGATGATAAGAAGACCGGGAAGCATGAGAAGATACGTGGGATGCACACTTACCCACCCAGACTGTTTCAGCTCACCGGATGGAGGCTGACCTCCGGAAGGGAGACATAGAGTGGGCAGTTGAGTTGCGGGCATCAGAGGCAGGGACTACCGGACAGACAGTTCATCCGAATATACAGGCCATCCTTGACAGGTATGATACGGTATTTGGATAGATACCGCCAGGGCAGCCACCAGATCGGGGGTTTGAGCACACTATTGAGCTAGAGCAGGGCATCCAGGCCGTTATTATCACACCCTATAGGCACCCCAAGGCCTATCGGGATGAGATTGAGCAGGCCATTCAGGAGTTGCTGACTCTTGGACATATTCAGCCTAGCACTAGTCCTTTTGCTTCTTCGGTGGTGTTGGTGAAGAAGGACGGCACATTGACAATGTGCATTGATTACAGGGCCCTGAATAAGAAGACCATGAAGAACAGGTACCCCATACCGCGGATTGATGAGCTGATGGATGAGTTGAGAGGAGCACATTTCTTCTCAAAGATAGATTTGAGATCCGGGTACCACCAGATTCGCGTGAGGGAACAGGACATTCCCAAGACCGCTTTCAGGTGCCATTACGGCCACTTTGAGTTCTTGGTTATGCCTTTTGAGCTAACCAATGCCCCAACTACTTTCCAGTCATGCATGAACCATATCTTCCGCAGTCATCTGAGGAAGTTTGTGTTGGTCTTTTTCGATGATATATTGATATATAGCAGGACTTGGGAGGAGCATCTCCAGCATATAGAGGCAGTACTGCATATCTTGGAGGAGCAACAGTTTTATGCTAAGCTCTCCAAGTGTGATTTTGGGTTGACGGAGATGTTGTATTTGGGAAACATCATAGGAGTGGACGGAGTGAGGGTCCACGAGGAGAAGATCAGGGCCATCAGAGATTGGCCGAGCCGAGAAACGTGACGGAACTTCGAGGATTTGTTAGTATTTGCACATATTACAGAAAGTTCGTCAAGAGTTTCTCACAGCTTGCTGCACCCCTTACAGATTTGACGAAGAAAGGGGCATTCAGTTGGTCAGATACAGCGCAGCGGCCTTTGACAGGCTCAAGGAGGTTATGAGCAACTGCCCAGTGCTTGCGTTGCCAGATTTTACGCAGCCTTTTGTTTTGGAGTGTGATGCGTCGAGAGAGGGGATCAGCGCAGTTTTGATGCAGGGAGGCCACCCTATAGCCTATGAGAGCCGAAACTCCTTCCTCATGAGCGGTTGTATCCTATATACGACAAGGAGATGCTGGCCATTATGCATGCATTGGCCAAATTCCAGCAGTACCTGGTGGGTAACAGGTTCAGGGTGAGGACTGATCACAACAGCCTCAGGTTCTTTTTGGAGCAGAAACAGCTACAGGAGAGGTAGCAGAAGTGGATCAGCAAGATCCAGGCTTATGACTTTGACATTGAGTATGTCAAGGGGAAGAAGAACGTGGTAGTCGATGCACTTTCACGTAGACCAACCACGTTGTCTCTAATGAGCTTGGATACAGATTAGAGGGCTCGACTCTTGGTGGAGTACTCCAAGGACAGATTTTCCTGCGAGGTTCTGGATGGTCAGGTGACAGATGACAGATACAGGGTGATAGATGAGATCATCTACTATAGAGATAGGATCTTCTTGACTGAGGGCTCCTAGCTCAAGAAGAAGATACTTCAGGCATCACATGACTCACCATTGTCTGGCCATCAGGGGTTTACCAAAACCTACCAGGCCATCAGAGAGAGGTTCTCATGGAAGGGCCTCAAGGAGGATGTGCTCCAGCATATCAGGGAGTGCGAGGTTTGCCAGAGAAACAAGGGAGAGATGAACCATCCCGCAGGTTTGTTGCGGCCTCTTCCCATTTCGAAGGGGAAATGGGAGAGCATTTCGATGGATTTCATCACAGTGTTGCCCATGGTGCAGGGCAAGGACTGTATATACGTCGTCGTTGATCGGCTGACGAAGTACGCACACTTTTTCGCCATATCCACACACTATTCAGCAGCACAGGTGGCGGAGCTGTTCTTCAGAGAGATCTTCAGGTTACATGGTCTTCCCAAGACCATCATCAATGACAGGGACAGCCACTTCATGGGCGGATTCTATCAGAAGCTTTTTCAGGCTAGTGGGGACAGAGTTGACATCGAGCACCAGCGACCACCCACAGATAGACGAGTAGACAGAGATAGTTAACAAGTGGCTGGAGGGCTACTTGCGTAACTATGTTAATGCGTAGCAGAGAGCGTGGCTGAAGTGGTTGCATCTAGGGGAGTACTGCTAGAACAACACACATCACATGTCCATCGGTATGTCTCTGTTCTATGCTTTGAATGGATACCATTCTTTATCCTTTGCTGATGTGATGTTTGGTGCTAGCAAGGCTCCGAGAGCCAAAGATTGGATCCAAGAGAGTCAGGACATTCTCCGAGCTCTCAAGGATAACATGGCTATAGCGCAGAACCAGCAGAAGCTATATGCCGATAGGGGTCGGATGGAGAGACAGTTTGAGGTAGGAGACTTGGTCTACCTACGTTTTCAGTCGTACTGACAGTCGTCACTAAAGCAGAAGGGAGATGAGAAGCTCAAGCCCCGTTTTTATGGACCATACAGGGTGATACACAGGGTTGGACAGGTTGCTTATGAGTTGGAGTTGCCCCAAGGCAGTAAGATTCATAACATTTTCCATGTATCATGCCTGAAGAAGGCATTGGGGCAGCAGGTGACAGTGACAGAGGAGCTATCGCCGACAGATGATGAGGGGCATTTGCTGTTACAGCCCGAGGCCATTATTGATACCAGGGAGAGGCAGCTGCGGAACAAGACAATCCGGGAGTTCTTGGTGAGGTGGAAGAATTTTCCAGATGAGGATGCCACTTGGGAGAGTGAGAAGATTTTGCAGCATCCATCGCTACAGTTGCTTGGGGTCAAGCAACATTTTGCCGGGGGAGACTGTAATATTCCCAATTAGCAATGTCTAATTGGAATATTCGATTTTGGTCAATTTTGCCTTACGTAGTTGGATTATAAATAAAAGTGAGAAGAGAGGGACATAACTCACTCAAAAAAATAAAGTGCACTCCCTAGTAGACACACGTTGTAACTTAAGTGAGCCCAAGGGGGCCAAGAGACCACATGGAGGGACAGTGCAAGCCAAGTTGAGCACGTGGCAAAGGGAGGCTACGTTGGAGGAGGTGGGCCTTAGGGTTTGAGAAAGGCGAACGCTATATAGAGAGGAGAGCTTCCTCATTTTGGTCATTCGATGTTTATGATATTGAGCTGGTCATTTCGACTTCTTGAGCACGCTGGTTGTTTAGCTAGTTTGCAGCACTGCTTAGTGCACCGAGTGTCTCCATTCGGAGATCTCACCCTCAGCCTCAGGGGACTTCAAGTGCCTGCTCGGGTGAGGTTGTCCCATTAGTATTTTGCAGGAGGTTTGGTGTTTGGCTTTTGTGGAGGAGCAGTGCATTCATAGACTGCGCAGTCCTGAGAGGGAGGACGTCGTCCATTTCTTGGGAGCTCCGGATTGGGTGACTTTTGGAGGTTTCGAGCTTTGAGATTGAGCAAGGGGCCAGCCCTTGCCTACTGGAGGATTTTGGCAGAGCTTGAGGCAGTATTTTGGTGGATTCCCTTTAGTGTCAACGCAGAGCCTTGGAGGATAGCGTAGATCCTCAAGGGGGTGATTTTCGGGGCCCGGCCATTCCAGGAACGATCTCTAGGCTTTTCTGGGTTTAGTGAGCAGAGGCTGATTCCAAAGTTTCAGCTTATTCCGAGTAGGGGAGTAGCCCCAGATACTCATCTTGTTTCAGCAGTAGCAGCTAGGACGCAGATCAGAGAGCAACCATTCCATCAGCATTCTAAGATTATTTCTTCACTTGCCTTGTGCAAGTCTAGGTGCCATCACTCTGATCACCTATTGTACTCACTTATATTTCTCAACATAATAAAATGGCTCAGCTTTCTCTTTGCATTTCTTGAGTATCTGTTACATGTTCTATATGTATACTATTGTATGCTTGCACTATTGTTATTTTTCTCCTCGAGCATTCCAGTTACTATACCACTTGGTGTGTTTTTCCCCATACTCTTAGACAGAGTCTGGAAAGGGCCAAATAGCCTCCAGATCTCACCCTCTTTTCAGAGGTGAAATATCCGGTAAATGCCCTCCCAGTCCATCTCTGGTTGGAGTTTTCTTGTGTGTTAGAGATATCCCTGAAAGGGGATATTACAGAGGACCGATAATGGCATTGAATATGAGATGAACGAGTTTAACAACTTTTTCAAAGAAGCTGGCATCAAGAGGGAGACCACAAACGTATATACTCCTGAGAAAAATGGCGTTGCTGAAAGAAAGAACAGGACCATTGTGGAAGTTGCCCGTGCCATGCTATGTGACCAAGGTCTTCTGAAGTTTCTGTGGGGAGAAGTTATGAACATTGTTGTGTATATATAAAACCGATGCCCGCATTCCGCTCTGGACTCCAAAACTCTCAAAGAGGTTTTCTCTGGTAAGAAACATGACGTCTCACATTTTAGAGTTATTGGTTGTCCCGTTTATTTTCATGTGCCGAAAGAGAAGAGGAGCAAGCTGGATGCTTTTGGGAAGAAGGGAATGTTTGTGGGCTACAGTGAAACTTCGAAGGCTTATAGAATCTATGTGCCTGGTCAAAGAGAAGTGGAGATATGCCATGATGTTACCTTTGATGAAGATGCTTCCCTCAGGAAAGTAATTAATCTTCCAAGCTTTGAGGAAGATCATGAAGTAAGGTCTGGAAATCAAGAAGAACCGAAGGATGAGTCGATGCCTGATGTTGAAGGACCGATGCACCATATTGATCCACCTCCTTCAATGAAGAGAAGACCGTCATGGCTCAGGGATACGCTTGAGGATGCCGAGAAACATATGGCTCCAAGGAGGGCATTCCGTGAAAGTAAGAAGCCGAATAGATACCAAGGGTATCTAGCAGCCATGAGTACAATCGTACAATTTGAGCCTGGATCTTTTGAAGAAGCCGTAAAGCATCAAGTCTGGAAGGATGCTATGCACGAAGAGTACGAGTCCATTATGAAGAATGATGTCTCAGATGTGGTTCCGAGACCGGAGGACAAAGCAGTTGTCACCTCGAAATGGCTCTATAAGATCAAGCATGGATCTGATGGTAGTGCTAAAATGTTCAAAGCAAGATTCGTTGCCCGTGGCTTCTCTCAAAAGGAAGGCGTAGACTACAATGATATATTTGCACCTGTGGCCCGATATACCACCATCCGATCTATCATAGCCCTTGCTACTACGCAAGGATGGAATCTTCATCAAATGGATGTGAAGACCGCCTTTCTGCATGGTGCGATAAAGGAAGAGGTGTATGTGGAGCAACCTCTGGGGTTCGAAGTCCAGGATAGAGACACCCATGTTTGCAGGTTGAAGAAAGCCCTCTATGGGTTGAAGCAAGCCCCCAGGGCTTGGTACGAGAGGATAGATAGATACTTGATGAAGTTGGACTTCACTCATAGTAATGTTGATCCGAACCTTTACTTCAAGGTTGATAGAGAAAAGCCTCTCATTCTGGCACTGTATGTGGACGACCTCTTCCTGACAGGTATTGACCCTCTCGTTCATCAGTGTAAGAGGGAGCTCGCTTCTGAGTTCAAGATGAAGGACCTAGGACTGATGCATTACTTCCTAAACCTGGAGGTCTAGCAGAGACCTGGCAAGATTTTCCTTTCTCAAGGAAAATATATTGTGAAGATGCTGGAAAGATTTGGAATGGTGGACTGTAAGTCCGTGTCGACACCGATGGAGCTCAACTTTAAGAAGTTGAGTGGCAGCGCTGCTGGGCCCGTGCTAGCAAATCCTACTGAGTATCGTCAACTCGTAGGGGCCCTGATATTCTTAGTGAACACCCGTCCGGACATATGTTTTGCAATGAACACCTTGAGTCAACACATGGTTGATCCTCATCACATTCACTAGGTTGGTGCCAAGAATCTGTAGAGATATCTTTGGGGCACGATAAACCATGGGCCGAGATACACTACCAGGAGCGTGACACTCCATGGATATACTGATGTCGATTGGGCTGGCAGTGTTGTGAATTGCAAGAGCACATCTGGATGTTGCTTCACACTTGGGTCTGCTTCGATATCTTGAAGGAACAAGAAGCAGAAGTCGATGGCTTTGAGCACCATTGAGGCCGAATACATTGCAGCGAGTATGACCTGTTGTAAAGCAGTTTGGTTGTGAAATCTCTTCAGTGAGTTGTTCGGGCATGTGCTAGATACCACCGTTATACTTTGTGATAACCAGAGTAGGATTCGTTTGTCCGAGAATCCCGTGTTCCACGATCGATGCAAGCATATTGATATCAGGTACCACTTTATCCGGGATATGGTACAGCGAGGCGCTGTAAGGCTCGATCATATAGGAACTAATGAGCAGGTCGCGGATATTCTCACAAAGCCCTTGGGGAAGGTCAAGTTCCTAACCTTCCATGAGAATCTTGGTATCGTGGAACAACCCTATTCTAAGGGTCCTGTTGGACAATGAGATTTGGGAGCTCCAGGGGGCTTTGGGCTTCTTGGAGCTATAAGCAACCACAGGGTTAGGCTTGCCAAACCTTGTTGGTGTGCTTCTGCCCCGCAGTTATGCTATTGAGTTGGTTCACCTCTTTTTGATCTGTGCCTCGTATGCATCCTACCTCTCATTTGGCCAATGAGGTGGGAAAAGCTAGAGACCAGTAGCAAAGACCGATGGACGCATCGAAGATTGTCGTACTGTCTATCTCTAGGATGGCACGTGTCCAACCACTTGATTTGGGATCAAATCTAGCGAGGTTTCAAACCTCCAACTGACTTCAGGTCAGTTAAACCAACTTCGAGTTGGTATGTGACTCCTTTGAGTCCTATAGAGGTTTCGGAACTCTGAGCTGATTTTGTCAGTCGAGAGTGATGTCTTTGTGACTCGCCTTCTGTTTTGAAATAATGAAGTTAGCAAAGCAAGTTACGACAGGATGACGCACAATGTTTGGATGGCACAGGTGGGATGGAGTTCTCCCTAGTTGAGAGAGAGTGTTAATTTTGGACAACTAGGTCCAAACTCCATGTTGTGATGCTCAAATGAAGATGCCAATATTTTTATTGGATTCCTCTTTCGAAGAGGTGCAAGATCGATCTAAAGATCATCTTTATCCGATGAGAAGAACATTTATTTTGAATTAATTCCACTTATGTGCAAGGTCGGCCAGAATTGTAATGTAGGCTTGAAGCCCCAACAGAGGTGTCACACACCCTCACTGATGGATATATATAGGTCAACGTTGGAGGTCATTTTCATCATCACTCATCACACATTCTCTCTCTGCATCTGATTGGTTCGATCATCATCTTGGAGGCTCTTCTTCTCTCACACGTGGGACATTGCAGCAAGGTTTTTTCTGTTTTGACCTAGGGTTTTAGCGCAGATTTGACCAGCGTTGACTTTGGTCTATGCATGGTCAACTTGACCTCAAACTCTCCATAAATTCCGATTTCTGCAGTCTGCATTTTCTGGCACAAAAATCGAGGTTGAACGTTGACTTTGACCTGGCTGCGTTGACTTTTCTTACTATTGTTTTTCCATTGATCGTTGACTAGACAACGTAGACTTTTGTTGACTTTGGGTTGACTATTATAGAGTTGTCTGAGAGGGTTGTGTGACACATTCTGGTTGGCTGATCGTGAAGAGACTTTGTTGGTTGAAGCATCCTGTTGATCGTCGTAACGCACCACAACACATATTTTGCTGATCAAGTTAAGTGTATTTTTTGCTTGTCTTCTGTCGATCTATTGGTATGTTACCAACATTTTGCTTTCTTATTTACGTGATTGTTGTTTGATATTGGGTATAAAAGTAAAGTTGCATCAAGCATAGAACATCTACAAAAATTTACAGTTTTCTTAGAAGAAGATCAGGAGGTTCAGGAGGATACTCAGTCTGAGGAACAGCCAAATTAGGAGGAAGAGTTGAGAGAGAAGCCTTCCACCAGCGGTTGGATAAGCAGGGAAGCTCAGCAAATACTAAGGGACCCAGAAAATTTTATTGGGACTCCCAGCAATGGGAAGAGACAGCGTAGACCCCCTGACAGGTACCAGGATTTGGTTGCTCAAGTAGATGAACCCTCCAGCTTTCAGGAAGCTGTTCAGCACCAGGTATGGGTTGATGCTGTAATATCCCTAATAATGGATTCTTCAGCAAATCATGCCTGAAAAACGCATTCTTCAGGTATGAGGGCTTCAGCTATCATATCATATCTCTGAAAATGTTCAGCAACCAAAATAAATATCATCAGCAACCTTTACTCAGCTTTTAAGGGCGAAAAGGTGGGGAAAAGTGAGGATTTTGGCCCTACAATGAGTGAATAAGGAAATCTGCGTAAAATGACGGGTCAAGGTTCTGGAATATGTTAGAATAGGTCAAGAGGGACTCCCATGTCGAATTTCAGCTCAAACAAAGGCGTTTTGCTATGTTAAACAGTTCCTCCTTCCCGACTAGTCAAGAAAAACCCTGATTTCCCAAGACTTTGAGTATGCAGAAATTTGCTGAAGCAAGGGCAGCGTATTTTCTGAAGGAATATGATGTATAACACTATGAATAATCAAAGAATGAGTTTGGGTACAAGGCATAGGCTTTCAGCAAGGTTAAACAACAATTTTATATAGAAAACCCCTCAAGATAGAGGTGCCGGAAGACAAGAAAATAATCCAGAAACCCTACAACGTTTTCTGCAGTAGCTGTGAGACAGAAGATGCATATATAGCCAATAATAATGTATAGCAGCAGAAGAGAGTACAAATCTTGAGGAAACAACCTCTCAAGAGAAGAAATGCAAGCCTCCACAACACATGTACATAAACATGAAAAGTACTGCTATTTCTGCATAAACCCCAGACTAAGAAAAATGTTGTATATGATAGAATACTGCTGCAAACTAGTGTCAACATATGGATATGACAATATATGGCTCAAATACAATAGGGGAGCAATCTCTAACCCTTACAAGCAAAAATACCTCAATCCTCCAAGGGATTGGCTGAAACACACAAAATGGCAAAAATGCCGGAGTTGCTGGGCAGCAGCTGCAACTCAATCTGGAACACAATAGAGAAGGCTGAAGATGATGCACCAACTGAAGTAGACCTCCTCCATTGGATCTCCAAGTGGAAGGCTGATCCTTACACTTGAGATCTTCCCCACAAATCAACCCGCAAACCCTCCATGAAAATAACGCAGATACTGAGAGGGACTGCGCAGTAGTGGGATAAAACTCCTTGGCCAAGTGCCAAAATCTGCAAATCAGCTCCAAGTCCTCCAATCCGATCCTCCAAAGGAAAGAGAGGCTCTCCCTCTGAAAAACAAGAGAAGGAAGTGGTGTCGTGAAGTCACCACGGCAACACCCTACAACACAGTATTACGCTGCTGCAGCAATAACGCTGTCCTGGAGGATGATGCTAAGAAAGTAACCTTGCCCAAGCAGGCACTCGAAGTCCCCCGGGGCTAAGGGTGAGATCTCCGCACGGAAACACTCGGTGCACTAAACAGTGCAGCAGACGGGCTAAACAGCCAGCGTGCCAAAGAAAGACAAATGTCTCACTCAATAATCAATAATCCAAGAATCCAAGCATGCCTCAAATGGGGAGGCTCCTCCATCTTTTATAGTGTTGGTTTCCCTCCAAAACCAAATGTATTCTCTCTCTCTCCTCCACATCCTCATCCTTATCCACATTCTCATCCTTATCTGCGCAGAAGCTTGGAGAAACTTCTAGAGTGTCCATAGTCCCCCTCCTCCACGTGGTGTTGGGTCCCCCCTTGACTCCCACTTAAGTCACAACGTTGTGCTACTAGGTGTATGTCTTATTTCATTTAAGTGAGTTTAGACCCTCTTTACTCACTTTTTATTTACTTACAAACTATAGGTGGCAAAATAAACAAAATAGAATATTCCAATTTGTTGTCGCAAATTAGGAATATTACAGTCCCCCTCGGCAAAATGTTGCTTGCCCTCAAGCAACTGCCTGAACAAGTCTCCTCCTAGCGGATGCTCTCCACTGATACTGCAAAATATGCCTGGGTCCCAGATGCGCCACTGAATCTTCCCTGTACTCTGCATCATCCTGATATGAAGGGATCCCTCAATGTCAGGATCCCGAACCGATCTCTCATGGTACCAGCCAACCAACAATCCTCCCGGATCCCATTGCCACCACGGCCAATAATAGCCCAAGTTCAATGGCTCGGACTGCGCACTGCCTCTGGCTATGACTGATGAAGACCATGACTCCGGCTGTGCTGTATCTGTCATGGTGTAAGCTGTCCCATCGACGGTGTACCAACTCATCACCTCTCTCCACTCAAGGCATGAAGTGAGGAACATCTCTCTCATGTGGATCCTCCATCCCCAAGCAATCATCCAAACAAAATGAGCCACCTCCCGACAAGGCAACTCCTGAAAATCTCCTTCCACCTCAAGCTCCGGTAATGAAGGTGGGCTGAAAATCCGATCTTGGCAAGCATCATAGCTTACCCCATGCTGTTCTTCTCTCCACTCATGACAAGTGTAGAGTGTATGTTGATCTTGGGCTGCAAAATCATTGCCCTCCAATGGCAAAGTGAAGAACAATCCTCCAAAGAAGGTTCCTCCAACAATGAAGAACAGGTTGGCCCAAAACAATTCATCCATGAAGAATAGGACATGTGCATCATGGATCATCCTAATGAGATGTTTGCTGAAGGTGTTACATGAGGATATATAATGCAAACAATCTCTCACAAGGATACAACGTAGTCTCATCCACTGCAACTTCAGAAAATTACATGGCAAGCAATGTACAAGATTCATCACATCTACTAATGGATAGTAAATAGCTGAATATGACAACAACATAAGACCAAACACTTGCCCATGGTTGTACAATGGATGAATATCAATCTCATGGCCCACCTCAAAAGAGAACACATATGTAGTAGTGGTGGCCATGCCTCCTCCCATGCTCCCATTAGAACATGTAGTGTAGAGAATGTGAGAATTCTTCCCACTCAAAGACACATCCAACTCATGTGTCTCCCTCATAATCAAGCCTCCCATACAAATCTGATCTATATCAGCAAATGGAGACATGATCAGCAACAAAATGAAGGAAACGCTGAAGGTTACATGTGATGAAAAGAGGTACCAACAGCTTCCCCAACAAGTACAGCGCAGTTTTACAAGTTGCCGCTTGATAAGAGTACAAGGCAAAATGTTTATGTTAAACATGCATGTCTTCATATAATACATGATATAGTGCTGCAAATGAACATACATGAGGTGATAAAACATTTTCCCAAAGCCACAAAAGAGATGGTTGCCTCCATCATGTAGATTGGCCCAATAAAACTCATGGAGCAATATGACAAGCTTGTCCCCTTGTGAAGCAATGCACTGCATAGGAATGGAAAGAGTGTGCAAGACAAACTCCTCACCATATGCTGGAAGTAAGATGGTACATGGATCCATAAATGAGTCCTCCATAGTGTTTTGGCATGCTATGAAGAAAAATGAACCATGTGCTACAGGAAGATAATCCTCCTTATGCTTGGAAATCCAAGTTAAGAAGAATATGCCATGGTGATAAATGTCTCTATCATCATTACCTCCTCTAAGTGCAACGAATATGAAGTGATCCTGGGACCTATGGGTTATAGATCCACCATATCTCTACTGCGCACACTTCATCCATAATGTTCTGCTCCAAGGTGACAACGTTGTGAGCTCATGCAAATAAGCTCCTGTCAATACAAGACTCTGTTCTTTGACATGCTCCTTGTCAAAGACTCCTCTAATAATGCTGCAACAAATATGGAATACCTCCCAAGATGGAAGTGCTTCCCAATCATCATCAAAGACCAAGGAGATAGTGCCATCTCCTCCTCCTGCAACATCATGCAAAGTGTGAGAGCAAATCTGCCCTTACTCTCCCAAGCAAAGCAACAAGACATTTTGCTGCCTCCCCATACTTCCATCATACAACTCATATGATGAAGACATAATGAATGATATGAGTAACACATCAACACCATGCATCCATACTCTATGCTACTCAATGATGCAAGTATCCAGCCATCTTCTCTCCGTCCTCCTACTCTTAGGAAGAGTGTGTGCCAAGTGATGGCCAAACTCTTTCAAGAGCAACCAGCACAGCGTAGCCTCCTGCTGTCCGGTATCATAGATCTGCAAGTAGCCTCCTAGCTCCTTGCTCATCATCCCCATCCACTTAATCACTTGTGGATGCCTCCTTCTTCTCCTCATCCTGGTACTCCTCCCATGAGGGTTACCATCCTCCAAAATCAAATTTCTGAATTTGCACTTCATAGGGTTTTGAAATGTATTCTCAAGGATCAATGAGACCCTATCAAGAATCAAATAGGTGGTAGGAAAAAACCCCCCATCATGATGTGTATGGCTCAAGGGATGTCCAACACAAGCATGAGAGATGTTATCCATCCGAAGATGTCCTCCATCTTCTATCTCGGGGCTTTGTGAGAACTGGAATCCATTGTGTTTCATAAGCAAGTTAAGTGCACCTATAAGTAGAGTCACTCCTGAGACTCTCTGTCCATATACAGTTATCACAAACCAGAGATGCTTACAGTAAGCAATGAAGATTAACCCTGGTCTGTTAAAGAGTCTCCATGTCTCAAAATACTGACTGACCAATGCCTAGCATGTGACTTTTATCCCACAGTAAGGACAGTTCTGATAAGCCCTCAAGAGGTGATGTGATCTCTTCTTCTCGATTAGAATTGGAAGCGCATGGTACTTCCTCTTATTTTTCTTCATTCTTCTTGACCTCCTCAAAGGTGGATGTATCTTTTCTAGATCCGAAAAAGAAATAACTATCCTTTTTCACCGTTCCGGTCCTCTTAGGCTTAGACTCACAGGGACTAGTGGATCCCTCATGCATGGGAAGAGGTGATCTCCCAGTAGTACGCTGCAAATCTGAACTCTGTATGCTAGAAACTCCATCCTCTCTGAGCTGACAGTAATCTTTGAAGGGCAAAATTGCTTTTAAGTCTTCCCCCATGGACTTCCATTCTCTGAAATAATCTTCAAGAGGTATACGAACATGTTGCCTCGGTACTTCAGGTAAGAATTTAGGCATTGTGATCCTCATATTTTCCATAGATAGCCAACTCCACAGGCTGAGCCAAAACTATGCTCTGATACCACTGTAATATCCCTAATAATGGATTCTTCAGCAAATCATGCCTGAAAAACGCATTCTTCAGGTATGAGGGCTTCAGCTATCATATCATATCTCTAAAAATGTTCAGCAACCAAAATAAATATCATCAGCAACCTTTACTCAGCTTTTAAGGGCAAAAAGGTGGGGAAAACTTAAAAGTGAGGATTTTGGCCCTACAATGAGTGAATAAGATAATCTGCGTAAAATGACGGGTCAAGGTTCTGGAATATGTTAGAATAGGTCAAGAGGGACTTCCATGTCGAATTTCAGCTCAAACAAAGGCGTTTTGCTATGTTAAACAGTTCCTCCTTCCCGACTAGTCAAGAAAAACCCTGATTTCCCAAGACTTTGAGTATGCAGAAATTTGCTGAAGTAAGGGCAGCGTATTTTCTGAAGGAATATGATGTATAACACTATGAATAATCAGAGAATGAGTTTGGGTACAAGGCATAGGCTTTCAGCAAGGTTAAACAACAATTTTATATAGAAAACCCCTCAAGATAGAGGTGCCGCAAGACAAGAAAATAATCCAGAAACCCTACAGCGTTTTCTGCAGTAGCTGTGAGACAAAAGATGCATATATAGCCAATAATAATGTATAGCAGCAGAAGAGAGTACAAATCTTGAGGAAACAACCTCTCAAGAGAAGAAATGCAAGCCTCCACAACACATGTACATAAACATGAAAAGTACTACTATTTCTGCATAAACCCCAGACTAAGAAAAATGTTGTATATGATAGAATACTGCTGCAAACTGGTGTCAACATATGGATATGACAATATATGGCTCAAATACAATAGGGGAGCAATCTCTAACCCTTACAAGCAAAAATACCTCAATCCTCCAAGGGATTGGCTGAAACACACAAAATGGCAAAAATGTCGGAGTTGCTGGGCAGCAGCTGCAACCCAATCTGGAACACAATAGAGAAGGCTGAAGATGATGCACAAACTGAATTAGACCTCCGCCAATGGATCTCCAAGTGGAAGGTTGATCCTTACACTTGAGATCTCCCCCACAAATCAACCCGCAAACCCTCCATGAAAATAACGCAGATACTGAGAGGGACTGCGCAGTAGTGGGATAAAACTCTTTGGCCAAGTGCCAAGATCTGCAAATCAGCTCCAAGTCCTCCAATCCGATCCTCCAAAGGAAAGAGAGGCTCACCCTCTGAAAAACAAGAGAAGGAAGTGGTGTCGTGAAGTCACCACGACAATACCCTACAACACAGTATTATGTTGCTACAGCAATAACGTTGTCCTAGAGGATGATGCTAAGAAAATAACCTTGCCCGAGTAGGCACTCGAAGTCCCCCGGGGCTAAGGGTGAGATCTCCGCACGGAGACACTCGGTTGCACTAAACAGTGCAGCAGACGGGCTAAACAGCCAGCGTGCCAAAGAAAGACAAATGTCTCACTCAATAATCAATAATCCAAGAATCCAAGCATGCCTCAAATGGGGAGGCTCCTCCATCTTTTATAGTGTTGGTTTCCCTCCAAAACCAAATGTAGCCTCTCTCTCTCCTCCACATCCTCATCCTTATCCACATTCTCATCCTTATCTGCGCAGAAGCTTGGAGAAACTTCTTGAGTGTCCATAGTCCCCCTCCTCCACGTGGTGTTGGGTCCCCCCTTGACTCCCACTTAAGTCACAACGTTGTGCTACTAGGTGGATGTCTTATTTCATTTAAGTGAGTTTAGACCCTCTTTACTCACTTTTTATTTACTTACAAACTATAGGTGGAAAAATAAACAAAATAGAATATTCCAATTTGCTGTCGCAAATTAGGAATATTACAGATGCCATGATAGAGGAGTATGCTTCTATCATGACAAATGATGTCTGGGAATTGTGCCCAGACCTCAAAGCAAATCAGTTGTTGGATCTCGATGGATCTACAAGATCAAATACGCTGCAGATGGTAGCGTAGAGAAATATAAGGCAAGGTTCGTGGCAAAAGGGTATGCTCAGAAGAAAGGCATTGACTATGAAGAGGCCTTCGCACCAGTTGCCAGATATACCTCCATCACGACTGTCGTATCCTTAGCAGTGCAAATGGGATGGGAGATTCATTAAATGGATGTCAAGACAGCGTTCTTGAATGGAGAGATTGAGGAAGAGGTATATATCGAACAGCTAGAAGGTTTTGAGACTCATGAAAGGAAGTCTCATGTATGCCGATTGAAGAAGGCCCTGTACGGGCTCAAGCAGGCTCCGAGAGCATGGTATGGTCGAATAGATAGCTATTTGCGAAAATGGGGTTTGTCAAGAGAGACGCAGATCCCAATCTCTACTATTTATTGGTAGAAGATGAGCCGCTAATATTAGTACTATATGTAGATGATATGTTTCTCACTGGGTCATCTAGGCTCATCAAGGATTTCAAACAGAATCTAGAGGTTGAATTCGACATGAAGGATTTGGGGTTGATGCATTACTTCCTAGGATTGGAAGTCTGTCAGAAGAACGGAGATATCTTCATGGGACAGGAGAGGTATGCCTTGGAGATTCTGAAGAAGTTCAGAATGCAGGAGTGTAGGCCCATGGCCACACCCATGTTCACAAACTGGAAAAAGATAGATGCATCAAACGACGCATAAGTAGACCCCACCTTATACAAACAGCTCATCGGATCATTGATGTATCTGGTTAACACCAGACCAGACATTTGCTTTGTTGTCAACACTCTTAGTCAGTTCATGGTGGAACCCAAAAGAGTGCACTGGGCAGCAGCGAGACACGTCCTGAGGTATGTACGAGGAACAGTCAGATTTGCTATAAGGTATGGCCGAGCAGAGGATGTCAGACTCAGTGGATTCACAGATGCAGATTGGGCAGGAAGCTCAGTGGACAGGAAAAGTACCTCTGGGTACTATTTCAGTGTTGCATCAGGGATGGTGTCCTGGTGCAGCAGGAAACAAAAGTCAGTAGCATTGAGCAGAGTCGTAGCAGAGTACATGGCAGCTAGTACAGTTACATGCGAAGCCATCTGACTTCGGAAACTTCTTGTGAGTCTATTTAGGAGTAGGATGGAGCCGACTAGCGCTTACTGTGACAATCAAAGTTTTATCAAACTCTTTGAAAATCCAATATTTCATGATCTGTCCAAACATATTGACATCAGGTGTCATTTTCTCAGAGACTGTGTTCAGCGTGGGGTAGTACAACTCGAGTACATTCCCACAAGAGAACAGACAATAGATATACTAACTAAAGCTCAAGGGAGGATTAATTTCACTCAGTTTAGGGACAATTGGGTATGACTAAAAATCCATTTTAGTAGTCAATGGATCTTCATCGCAGTTGAAGGAGGGAGTTGCAGTACAGTAGCAGTTGCCAGCAGCATGTAGAGACAACAGCTGTACAGTTGCAACATTTGTGCAGTGTTGGTGAGCAACATCAACAACACAGCAGCAGGTGTTACAGGAGTCAGAGAAGCACAGTGAGTGTCTTGCTAGAGCACTTTCCTCGCTAAGAGGGAGTGTTGATTTATGGTAGCATCGGATGTGCTCTAGCCTTGTAATTTTGTATACAAGCTAAGACACATGTATTCCATAATACCTAGAAATGGTTTTGGAAAATTCCACTTAGAGATGGTTTAATTAAAATAATCAATCATTTTTTAATGTTTTCCTAAGTCTAAACTTAGGGAAATTGATTAATTAAATGGCATTAATTAAACTAAGTGTGAATCTTCTAGATAAATTCATGGATCACCTCCAAGTTAATCTTAGCCCTTGATTATGTTTTAATCTTGGCCGTTGAAGAGTCAACAGAAGAATATAAGGAGGGTGAGGGGCCTATGGAAAACACATCAAACGGAGAAAGAATCAAGAGATCAATTTCTTCAGTCGAAGGAAGAATCGAAGTGATTCTCGATTGCAGAGAGGGGAAGGTGAAATATCCAGGAGGGAGAATTTTTGAAGGATAAAGAGTGTGGGAAGAGAAGTGAGAAGGGAGCCATAGCAGCAGCGTAGAGATAGCCAAGCAGCAGTTACGTTGGGCCAGCGCAGAGCAGCAGAGGGAGTTTCGATTTCATTTGGAGAGACAACTGAGGGTTCATCCAGTTTCCGGAGGGCATTTTTGGAAGAGGAGAAATCTCTAGTCTCACACAACAGTAAGCACTGAGGCAACCATAACGAGCAGTAGCAACAGTGACGCAGTCACTGTGCAGAAATCACGCAGAGCCACTCAGTGTGGATGCAGGTCAGTGCCGGAACTTCGTGGAGAAGTGAGAACTCTCTCACTAAGTCTATTCTCATCAGATTTCTTCAGGTGATTGATTGATATTTACAATCACACATTTGTACTCAGAATTTATGCATAATAAAGAAACCCTCAGATCTACTGCACCGATTTTCCCGCATTGGGTTTTTCCGGGGACGATTGTCCAAAAATAACGGTGTCTATGTGTGAATGCTTGTGATATTTCTTTTATATTGTTTATTGATTGTGAAGTCTATAGCATATTTTATTTTGCTATTTAACACAGTGGAATGTTAAATAATTGTATTTGAGAATGCAATAGAAGAGATATAATAAGTAACTGCAGTAGGATTCTACATACAGAATTTTCACAACCCTAGCTCTGCGTGGATCTGCTTCTCCCGGATCTCAGTTGCAGCCCTACTGGCTTAGAAACCCTTGCTTTCGGCAGAATTTCGGACTTATCCTTGGAGATGTTGCGCTGCCTCTGCGTGGGCCCTGCGTGGGCCTACGTCACCCTCCTGAGGGACTGCGTCACACCCTCTGATGGTTGCACTGCCTCCACTGTGTCTCTGCTGCCCTTGCTCTACGTTGTACTCTTGACCCTCCTGGCCAATCACTGCATCTGCCCCTCACTGCAACTCTGAGTCACTTAGATCTGATCTTCGTCTGAGCACTGCTCCGTCAGAGGAATTCGATCTCTTAGACTTTGTGTGTGTGTCTCCAACTGACCCCAAGCCTTTCCTTTATAATTTTCTCGGTGACACATCAACAGTCGTGATTTAATCTCTTATTGACGGCTTAGACTAAAAGACTGCTCGACCCGCGTCACTTAGAACATTTCATCACATGTGTTTAATTAATTCACTTTAATTTTTCTAATTCCCCAAGTTAGACGAAGGGCCCTCATTAAAAAAATTAATTATTTTAATATCTCACACACCATATCAAATTTCTCCAAACGCTTTCTAGGTTTCGGAGGTCTTGTGTGTCTTAGCCACTCCGCAAAATTTCAAGGCTAGAGCACACCCAATGCTACCTAAAAATCTCAACCCTCCCTCTTAGCACGGAGTGTGCTCTAGCAATACATCCACACCATGTATCGCAAGATCTCAGCATTGGTATCTGCACTATAGATGCTTGGCCTGCTACCCTCCATCCACGACGCTGCTACTTTTTGTACTGTTGCCCATGTCACTACCACTAACACTGCTACATTTGTATTGTAGCTCCCTCTTAATTTGCTGCATCATGCTATCGCATAGCACTGCCACTGCTAACTGTTGCACTGCAACTCAGTTGCTGAGAAGTAAGCAACTGAAAGACCCCAACCCAATCATTGACAGACAAGTCGGGTTGCATCTCATCACTGAGGCTCCCTTGGCTCCTGCTTTGCGATGTCCTCCTTAAGCTATTGCGTTGCTACAACTCTGCATTGCGTAAGCATTGCCTCTCTGCGTTGCTGCTTCTACGTTGATGTTGCCTTTGCACTACGTTGCTCCCTCTATAGCGTCTCAGCACTACCCTTTGCTTCACTGTGATCTTCTACACCCACTGCTCCACTTGTCCCACTACCGTCTTAAGGCTCCTGTAGCTCGTATGTGATCCAAAGTTGGGCTACTCAAGGATCCTGCCTGCTCTCATCTGTAGCTGCTTTACAGATCAATGTCGCCCCACTTACGTGGCTCATGAGCACTCATGGCTACGTCATCATCACTCCCATCTTCCTTTGTTGTTGTTGTCTTGGATCCAAAAAATCCTTTTTCCTTCTTCTTAGGACAAGTGTTGGCGAAGTGTCCAAGTTCGCCACAATTAAAGCACCAGACCTTGGATAGGTCCCTCTTCTTCCCTTGCTGCCTTCGTTCCTTTGATGCAAGGGTTGCATCCTCCTCCTCTTCTTTCTTTACCTTGACTGTTTCGCTGCTGCTGCTTTGCCTCTGGGTAAATCCCCTGATTTCCTCGTGTCGGAGGATTACCCAAATGTTTGCCCAAGATGGTAACGTCGCCCTACCCAAGATGCTCTAGACAAACGTTTCCCATTCCTTGGTGACTGCATTTAAGGCAGTCCTCACCAAGAGCGCTTCATCTAGATTCATACCCATGGCAATCAATTGATCTCAGATAGTCTGAAGTCTGAAGAGGAAGGGATCTATCTCCTCACCCTTTTGCATCTAGAACAACCGCATCTGATTCTCCACAAGCATCTTCCTTTGGACAGAGCCTCCCTGATACATCGTCTCCAAAGTTGTCCACATCTCATTTGCCATGTTCTTCCAGGAAATATGTGGCACGACGTGATCTTTGACTCCGTCCATGATCAAGCGCTTAGCCTGCGCTTGATTCTCCTTGAATTTATTCAAAGGATCTGGATGGGCATGCACAGCTAAGACATTTTCAGCATGGTCTGTGATGTCGTACTCATCCAGGACTGTCAGGATCCTGGCCCTCCATATAATGAAGTTGGACATGTCGTCCAACCTGTCTTGATCTCTCAGTCCATGAGAAGCCATCTTTGCTCAAATCTGTCAGGACAAATACTCCTCTCCCTCTTTCAGCTGCCACACTCAATAGAAATACTAGATTTGGGTTTCTTGGCGAATAGAAACCCTCTATAGCAGCTGCTCCCTCCGACAACTGATTTCCCTCCCGGAAATCTTCAGCCAAAAATAACTCAAAAGTTCTCTACGATCACACTCCTCATCGAATCTCAGATCTGTTTGGCGTAGATCTGCTGAGCAACTGTCCTCCTCCCGCTCTTTGTCAACTTAGCTAGGCACGATTCTGCACCGGCAGAATCTCCACCACACCAGCAACTAGTGAAGATCTGAAGCTATGCTTTCGGACAACGGCGATACTGCACAGCTACTCAAAATTGGACTGCGTCCCTCTGGTTGGCCTCTGCGTGAGCAGATTGGCTCAGTGCAGCGACTGCGCAGCGCAGGCTACTCCTATGTCCCTCTGGAAGGCACTGTGTTGTCTCTGCATCACTCAGTTGGGACTACGTCAGCCCCTACATAGCCTCTGTTGGAACTTGGGACGGCATCCTCCTAATGTTGTGCTGCCCTTTCCGTATTTTTGTTGCTTCAGCTACTCTCTGCAGCAAGAATTTCTTCAGCCGATTTTGCTAGAGATTCAACTTCATCTGCAATGCTCTGATACCATGTGAAAATTTCTTAACTAAGAAACCCTGCTTTTAAATCTCGATTTACTTCTCCTACTTGATTAAATATACAAGTTATTAATTTGAATATTCAAAATTAACAGTGAAGTAAATACAATTAACAGCTTACGCATACAGATCATTTACTGAATAGCACGCTCATATGACAAAGTGACACAGATTTTTCGGACAAATGTCCCCGGAAAAACCCAATGTGGGAAAACTAGTGCAACAGATATGAGGGTTTATTGTTATTAAGCAGCAGTTTCTGAGTACATCTAGGGTGCCATAAACTCGGCTAACCCAACAGAGAAAACCTCGACAATTAGAGAAAATGTGAGATATAACTCACTCTTGCAAGTCCCAGCTGATCCAGATGAGCAACTAGTGAAACCCCGGCTCGCTCTGCACAGCTATTGCGTAAGCTTGCTTAGCCTAGATTGAGGGACCGCATCACCCTAGCTCTGTGTGGATCTGCTTCTCCCAAATCTCGGTTTCAGCCCTGCTGGCTCATAAACCCTTGCTTCCGGCAGAATTTCAGACTTATGCTTGGAGATGCTATGCTGCATCCTGAGTGGGCCTACGTCACCGTCCTGAGGGACTGCGTCACACCCTATAATAGTTGCGCTACCTCCACTGCATCTCTGTTGCCCTTGCTCTGCACTATACTCTTGACCCTCCTGGCCAATCACTGCATCTGCCCCTCACTGCAACTCTGAGTCACTCAGATCTGATCTGTTGAGATTTTGTGTAGTTGGTGTAGCATCGGGTGTGCTCTAGCCCTGGAAGTTTGTGGAGGGGCTAAGACACACTTGAACTCCAAAACCCAGAAAGTGTTTTGTGAAATTTCAGCTGGTGTTCAAGTTATTCAAATAATTAATTATTTTAATGGATTTCCTAAGTCTAAACTTAGGAAAATTAAATAATTAAAGTGAATTAATTAACACATGTGCTGAAATGTTTTAAAAGACATGAATCAAGCAAGATTTTAATCTCAGTCGTTGATGAATATTTTAATCTCAGTTATTGATGAGATCATCGAAAAAGTATAAGAGAAAGGCTTGAGGGTCAGTTGGAGACACACACAGAGGTAGAGCTAAGAGACTAATACGGAATTCTAGGGCAGGGTTTGCTAAGAATTTTCGAACGAGTTTTCTACAGCGAGGGGTAGTATTGGCTGAGGGGATGTTCTGATCCCAGAGCCAAGAGTCAACAAGAGGCAGAGGAGCAACAAAGAAGGACAGCGCAGAGGAGCAACAAAGAAGGACAGCGCAGAGGAGAAGAGAGGCTACGCAGCAGCTGCGCAGCGCAGGGGCTTCAGTAGTTATGCAAGTGCTATGCAGGCCCATGAGGGGCACCGCTGCAGCTTCAGAGAGGTTTAGAGGTTATGTAGAGGCCTCCAGAGACAGCGTAAGGACTGCGTCACACACTCTGGGGTTATGCAGTCCCTCTCTAAGCAGCGCAGAGACACGCAAAACCTAGTAGGGCTAACGTTGGGGCTTCAGGGACAGCGCTGGGGTTTCTAGGGCCAGATCTCGGCTGAGTCTTGTAAATCTCGTTTGAGGGTGTGGATCAGTCAGATATTTGGTCTTGAAACAACAGGTTAGCTACAGATTTCTTTTATTCTCTATCAGGTTTTCCAGATCTGGAACCCAGATTTGTTGTACTCAAATTCTACTTAATAAAATAAACCCTCATATATGTTGCACTGGTTTTTCCCGCTTTGGGTTTTTCCGGGGACTTATGTCCAAAAATCAGTGTGTCCCTTTGTTTGAATGAGCGTAATATTCAGTAAATGATCTGCATGTGTAGACTGTTAGTTGTGTTTACTTCGGTATTTTCTTAATCTAATTTCTAAAGATAACTTGTATAATTTAATCAAGTAGGAGAAGTAAACCATGATACTGCAGTGGAATTTTCACATGGTATCAAAGTGATAGCAGATCAAGCTAAATCTCCAACAAATCAGTTGAATAATATTTTTTCTGCAAGATAGCAGCAGAAGCAGCAGAGATTTGGAAGGCGCAACTTGGCAGCAGGAGAACGCAAATCCAAGAAGAGGCAACGCTGCAGATTCAGAAGGCCATCAGGGTTACGCAAAGCCTTCCCAGGCCAGCATAAGGACTGCATCACCCAGTCTGGGGTTACGCAGTCCACTTCGGAGTAGCACTGAGGCTGCGCTGGGCCAGTCAGTAAGATGCAGTCCAGTCATTTTTCCTGTTGCAGAAAGCCTTGCTAAGATCCAGAAGCAGTGCTTCGGATCTTCAACAATGCTGGTGTGGTAGAGATTCTGTCGGTGCATAATTGTGCCTAGCTAGGTCAACAAAGGGGGGAGGAAGACAGCTACTCAGCAGATCTGAGCCAAACAGATCTGAGATTCGATCAAGAGGGTGATCGGATAGTTCTGTCTCATTGTGTTTGGGTGAAAGATTTCCAGGAAGGAAATCAGTTTTTTCAGAAGAAGCAGTTACTGAGGGTTTCTACTCACCAAGAAATCCAGATCCAGAGTTTCTGTAGCCACAGAAAAAGGGAGAAAAGTATTGTTTCTATCAGATCTGAGCTAAATGGCTTCTCATGAGCTGAGATACCAAGACAGGTTGGACGATGTGTCCAACTTTGTCATCTGGAGGGCACAGATCCTATCAGTCCTAGATGAGTACGGCGTCAAAGACCATGCTACGAGTGTTCTAGTTGTGCCAGCAGATCTCGATCCTCTGAAGAAATTTAAGGAGAATCAAGCAAGGACTAAGCATTTGATCATGGACAGAGTGAAGGATCATGTAGTACCACATATTGCCGATAAAAACATGACAAATGACATGTGGGTTTCTCTAGAAGCGATGTATCAAGGAAGCTCTGTCCAACGGAAAATGCTCTTAGAGAATCAAATGAGGCTTTTCCAGATGTAGAAGGGTGAGGAAATAGATCCTTTCCTTTTCGGAGTTCAGACCATCTGAGACCAACTGGTTGGCATGGGTGCAACTCCAGACAAAGGACTCCTAGTAAGGACTGCCCTGAATGTAGTCTCCGAGGAATGGGAAACATTTGTCCAGAGTATACTAGGCAGAGCAGCGTTACCATCCTGGGCAGACATGTGGGCTATCCTCCGCCAAGACGAGATTAGGAGGATCACCAAGAAGACGAATATCATTGGTGGGACAGTCAGAGTGAAGAAAGAAGAGGAAGATGATGCAGCCCTTGCATCGAAGGAAAGAAAACAGCAAGGGAAGAAGAAGAGGGACCTCTCCAAGGTCTGGTGCTTTAACTGTGGCAAACTTTGACACTTCGCCAACACTTGTCCTAAGAAAAAGGACAAAGAAGCTTTTGATTCCAAGGCTGCAGCAGCAAAGGATGATGGTTCTGATGATGATGCAGCCATGAGTGCTCATGTACCTCGAGAGAAGAGATGCGGTGACATGGATCTGTAGAGAATCTATAGACAGTGGTGGGATCCTTGAGTCAGCCCTACTCTTGGATCACATACGAGCTATGGGAGCCTCAAGACGGTAGCGAGATGAGTCGGGAGATGGTTGCAGAAGATCACAACGAAGCAGAAGGAAGAGTTGAAGAGCTGAAGAGGGAGCAGCGTAATGCAGAGGCAGCAGCAGCGTGGAGGTAGTGGCGCAAAGGAGCTGATGGGACTTCAGCAGCGCAAAGAGGCTGAGCTCACGCAATGTAGTGTTGCAACATAACAGTGGCTTCAGGAGAACAGCGTAAATCAACAGCCGGGGAGCTTCAGTGATAGATGCAGCTTGACTTATCTGTCAAACAGTTGGGCAAAAGTCCTTCAGTTGCTTACTTCTCGGCAACTGAGTTGCAGTGCAGCAGTTAGCAGTGGCAGTGCTATGGGCAGCATGATGCAGCAATTTGAGAGGGAGCTTCAGTACAAATATGGCAGTGTCTGTGGCAGTGACATGGCCAGCAGTACAGAGAGCAGCAGTGCAGTGGATGGAGGGCAGCAGGCCAAGCATCAGCAGCACAAAAACCAACATCAAGATCTTGCAGTACATGGTGTGGATGTATTGTCAAAGCACACTTCGTGCTAAGAGGGAGTGTTGAGATTTTGTGTAGTTGGTGTAGCATCGGGTGTGCTCTAGCCCTGGAATTTTGTGGAGGGGCTATGACACACTTGAACCCCAAAACCAAGAAAGTGTTTGGTGAAATTTCAGCTGGTGTTCAAGTTATTCAAATAATTAATTATTTTAATGGATTTCCTATGTCTAAACTTTCGAAAATTAAATAATTAAAGTGAATTAATTAACATGTGTTGAAATGTTCTAAAAGACACAAATCAAGCAATATTTTAATCTCAGCTGTTGATGAACGTTTTAATCTCAGTTGTTGATGAGATCATCGAAAAAGTATAAGAGAAAGGCTTGAGGGTCAGTTGGAGACACACACACAGAGGTAGAGCTGAGAGACTAATATGGAATTCTAGGGCAGGGTTTGCTAAGAATTTCCGGAGGAGTTTTCTGCAGCGAGGAGTAGTATTGGCTGAGGGGATGATCTGATCCCGGAGCCAAGAGTCAGTAAGAGGCAGAGGAGCAGCAAACAAGGACATCGCAGAGGAGCAGAGAGGCAACGCAGCAGCTGCTCAGTGCAGGGGCTTCAGTCGCTACGCAAGTGCTGCGCAGGCCTTGGAGGGGCAGGCCGCAGAACTGCAGCATGAGGGAGCTTCAGAAGTTACGCAGAGGCCTCCAGAGGCAGCGCAAGGACTGCGTCACCCACTCTGGGGCTACGCATTCCCTCTCTGAGCAGCGCAGAGGCACGCAGAGCCTAGCAAGGTTGACGTTGGGGCTTCATGGGCAGCGCTGCTGTTTCTAGGGCCAGATTTGGGCTGAGTCTTGTAAATATCATTTGAGGGTGTGGATCAGTCAGATATTTGGTCTTGAAACAACAAGTTAGCTGCAGATTTCTTTTATTCTCTGTCGGGTTTTCCAGATCTGGAACCCAGATTTGTTGTACTAAAATTCTACTTAATAAAATAAACCCTCGTATCTGCTACACCGGTTTTCCCGCTTTGGGTTTTTCCGGGGACTTATGTCCAAAAATCAGTGTGTCCCTTTGTTTGAATGAGCTTAATATTTAGTAAATGATCTACATGTGTAGACTGTTAGTTGTGTTTACTTCGATATTTTCTGAATCTAATTTCTGAAGATAACTTGTATAATTTAATCAAGTAGGAGAAGTAAACCATGATAGTGCAGCAGAATTTTCACATGATCTTCGTCCGAGCACTGCTCCGTCAGAAGAATTCGATCTCTTAGACTCTCTGTGTGTCTCCAACTGACCCCAAGCCTTTCTTTTATACTTTTCTCGTTGACACATCAACGGTCGTGATTTAATCTCTTATCAACGGCTTAGATCAAAAGACTGCTTGATCCACGTCATTTAGAACATTTCATCACATATGTTTAATTAATTCACTTTAATTTTTCTAATTCCCTAAGTTAGACTTAGGGTCCTCATTAAAAAAATTAATTATTTTAATATCTCACACACCAGATGAAATTTCTCCAAATGCTTTCTAGGTTTTGGAGGTCTTGAGTCTTGGCCCCTCCGCAAAATTTCAGGGCTAGAGTACACACGATGCTACCTCAAAATCTCAACATTTATCTCAGAGATGCAAGAGCTATATGAATAAAGAACTTTTCGAAACAAATAGAAATGGGGTGTAGTACTACAGTCTCTCAAGCACCAATGTCACTGAGCCTCAAAAAGAAATTACCAAACATAGGACACACAAGCACTAAAGAGTACTCTGATTTTTGTTGGGCATAGTAATGATTCATAGTTTTGAATTAAGATAAATGTTTATAATGTATATGTGATATTAACAGTTTTTATTAATGTTAACCATTACAAAAGCTTAATACTATAGAAAATATCAGAGGTCATATTTCTTTCACAATTGTTTAGTTATCAAGCTGTCCTATCTGGAATCACATCACATTTTATAAAAAACTGCTTATCCTAACTCTCTTGATTTGTCTTCTGAATATTTATACTAGCAAATATATTTTATGTTTCCAGTCTCGTATAACAATGAATAGCTTAGCAACCTGCAATAAGTCAGACTCAGATTAACTTACAACAACAATTACACCTCTAAAATGTCTCAACTACTGACCCAGATCCACGGGATGACCCTTAAATGGGATATATTTACAATAGAAATGTTGGAATCTAATAAAGAAACAGATAATTTCCAATACATAAGACAGCTCTGAGGACTGATAATAAGTGAAAGAAATTCAAAAAGATATAGCTATAAGAGAGCCAGCATATTCCAGGATAATATCAAATGAACTAAGCTATGAAAAAAACTATAGAAATCAGTCACTTTCAATTACAGGTAATTTTTCTCTGCAATTTTGTTGATGATTTCACTAAGCTTCTGCAACAACTGAACCAGAAAATTTCAAGCCAAAAGCATCAAAGAGTATACTTACCTTATTTGCAGAAATGTGCATTCTACTGTCAAGCATTCTTTAATTTTATGATTAGCTTTTAGCTTTTAGGAGATGCTTTGGTGCTCCTGCATGTCTCTGCTGGACTCTAATTTTGAGTTCCATTGACCTTTTCACATTTGTGGCATTAAAAAAATTATCTTATCTATCTTATCTTAGATACCTTGCGCATCAGAGCTATACTTTCTGGGTCCTTTGGAGGCCAAGCAATCTCTTCATCCACTTCAGTTATTGGCTTTAAAATTGCCTTCAAAACATCTGTTGCAGACTCAATTTCGTCCTGGAAAAAATCCACCATTTAGTAGTGAAAACATAGACAATGATTCACTTCCCTAGATACTTGAAAAGTATAAAGATCCATCAAAGCCCCATAGATCAGTATTTTGTATAGTTTGTACAAAGCGTCATGCATTCATACAAGCAGCTGAGTCTTGTTCATACAACTCGTTCAAACTTCAGATTTGCTGACAATCAAAACAAAAACATCCATTATTATATTCTCAACATTCTAACAAAGAGAACATACAAATGAGGACATATAAAATAGTGTTGCAAACATCATTGTAAATATTTCATAGGTGACTTGGTAAAAGTTTCAAAGATGATCATTCACCTAACAATCTACCCAACTCTTCACCTATCACCACCTACCATAATTTTGAACCTATTTATACACACACACACACACACACACACAAGCATATGGGTGTATACCATGCACAATTGCAGCAATATCCTTTGTACTTGCATCCTTCTTTTCTTGTGTGAGTATGTGCATTGCTGCCTAATTGTGCTCATTATCAGTTGGCATCAAATCCTATATTTGGGGCATTTTGAAATTCTGCAATTCCCTTTTCATCATGGTTTTTTCTCCCACAAATACTCCTCAAACTCTTATTTTTACACGTTGTACAAGTGATGCTACTATTAAAGATCACAAGCATGCAGATAAGACTTATTGCTGGAGTTTCCTTTTCCACAATTTTTCTATTGTTCATTGTTCTTCATTGGCAACTTACAGAGATGCAAATTCAATCTTCCAATACCGCAAACTCTCAACAATGTTACAGCAGTGTTTTCAGACCTACTACTGCATATTTCAAGCAAGAAATCATACAGCTGATCAGATTTGTGGTAGAAACAGATTAACCTGTAGTATTGCTGATACTTGCAATTCTCTCCCAATGACCCACTGACCATAAGTTCTGCTAGCAGTAATGCAGTTTTTAGTTTCAGTCCTACAAAATCTTCATTTACTCTTGCATTATGTCTCCTTGTGGCCCTGTTATCCACCAAAAAGTGGGTAACCCACAGGGGAATTTTTCTCCTCCTTAGACAACCAGCCAGCCAGCATCCCTATTGAGCAGCACATGACAAGATGCCATAGATCCTCCACATATTGCTCCGGTCGGATTTCTTTCTCCAATCCGGCATTCCTACCTGAAGCAAGGTGGGTCATCCATTGGCAAGTACTTTAACCGTTTTGTAATTATGTGCTTTTACTTATGTTTTGGGGAATACTAATATGAATCAACGAGTGATCCGGATGATTGACAAATTTTGACTGTATTCTTGTTCCCTCACTTCATTTGGGATGTTAGTTTTTCATCCTAGTCCAATGAGACCTCCTCTGAGGCCTTAGGGTTATAGGAAGGACACCACTGGACAGACTTTGATTGAAGTAGCATGCCCATGATATTCAATTTACCACTTTCCATCATTCCCTCTACTTCATATCCATTCTTCGAGCTGCCAGTCATTGGTCATGGGGATTGGCACCTTCTCATCTTCATCCTTGAGTATGGGGCAAAAAAATTTGCCCTAGAAGTTCATGCAGCTAAAACACAGATAAAAGAAAAGAAAGCCACAATGAAAGAAAAAAATATAATGCAAAAGATGGCTGGGAAAAAGCCTAGCATCAGCTTTATGTTGAGATTTTTTGTAGTTGGGGTAGCATCGGGTGTGCTCTAGCCCTAAAATTTTGTGGAGTGGCTAAGACACACTTGAACTCCAAAACCAAGAAAGTGTTTGGTGAAATTTCAGCTGGTGTTCAAGTTATTCAAATAATTAATTATTTTAATGGATTTCCTAAATCTAAACTTAGGAAAATTAAATAATTAAAGGGAATTAATTAACACATGTGCTGAAATGTTCTAAAAGACGTGGATCAAGCAATCTTTTAATCTCAGTCGTTGATGAATGTTTTAATATCGACCGTTGATGAGATCGATGAAAAAGTATAAGAGAAAGGCTTGAAGGTCAGTTAGAGACACAAACACAGATGCAGAGCTAAGAGACTGATCTGGAATTCTAGGGCAGAGTTTGCTAAGAATTTCTGGAGCAGTTTTCTACAGCGAGGGGTAGTATTGGCTGAGGGGATGATCTGATCCCGGAGCCAAGAAACAGCAAGAGGTAGAGGAGCAGCTTTCAGAGATAGCGCAGAGGAGCAAGGGCAGCAGCAGCAGCTACAGAGCGCAGAGGCTTCAGCCGCTACGAAGGCCCAAGAAGGGGCAGTGCTGCAGCTTCAGAGAGCTTCGGAAGTTACTTAGAGGCCTCCAGAGACAGCGTAAGGACTGCGTCACCCACTCTGGGGTTACGCAGTCCCTCTCTGAGCAGCGCAGTGGCACGCAGAGCCTAGTAAGGCCGACGTTGGGGCTTCAGGGGCAGCGTTGGGCTGTCTAGGGCTAGATCCAGGTTGAGTATTGTAAATCCCATTTGAGGGTGTGGATCAGTCAGACATTTGGTCTTGGAACAACAGGTTAGCTGTAGATTTCTTTTATTCTATGTCGGGTTTTCCAGATCTGGAACCCAGATTTGATGTACTCAGATTCTACTTAATAAAATAAACCCTCATATCTGTTGCACCGGTTTTCCCGCTTTGGGTTTTTCCTGGGACTTATGTCCAAAAATCAGTGTGTCACTTTGTTTGAATGAGCGTAATATTCAACAAATGATCTGCATGTGTAGACTGCTAGTTGTGTTTACTTTGGTATTTTCTGAATCTAATTTCTGAAGATAACTTGTATAATTAAATCAAGTAGGAGAAGTAAACCATGATACTATAGTAGAATTTTCACATGGTATCAGAGCGATAACAGATCAAGCTGAATCTCCAGCAAATCGGCTGAAGAATATTTTTTCTGCAGGACAGCAGTAGAAGCAGCAGATCTGGAAGGGGCAGCTTGGCAACAGGAGGATGCAGACCCAGGAAGGGGCAGCGCTCTAGCTACAAAAGGCCATCAGGCTTACGCAAAGCCTTCCTAGGCCAGCGTAAGGACTGCATCACCTAGTTTGGGGTTACGCAGTCCACTTTTGAGCAGCGTTGGGCCAGTGAGTGAGACGCAGTCCAGTCATTCTTCCTGTTGCAAGAAAGTCTTTCCAAGATCCGGAAGCAGTGCTGGTGTGGTAGAGATTCTGCTGGCGGAGAATTGTGCCTAAATAAGTCAACAAAGAGCGAGAGGAAGACAGTTACTCAGCAGATCTGAGCCAAACATATCTGAGACTCGATCAGGAGGATCAGAGAGAACTGTCCGATTGATTTTGGCTAATGATTTCCAGGTGGGAAATTAGTTTTTAGAAGAAGCAGTTGCTAGAGGGTTTCTAGTCACCAAGAAACCCAAATCTAGAGTTTCTGTGTAGCCACAGGAACAGGGAGAAGAGTATTGTTTTTGTCAAATCTGAGCTAGATGACTTCTCATGGGCTGAGAGATCAAGACAGGTTGGACGGTGTGTCCAACTTTGTCATCTGGAGGGCCAGGATCTTATCAGTCCTGGATGAGTACGGCATCAAGGACCATGCGACGAATGTTCTTGTTGTGCCTGCAAATCCTAATCCTCTAAAGAAATTTAACGAGAATCAAGCACGGACTAAGCATTTGATCATGGATGGAGTAAAGGATCAAGTAGTACCACATATTGCCGGTAAGAACACGACAAATGACATGTGGATCGCTCTAGAGGCGATGTATCAAGGAAGCCATGTCCAACGAAAAAATGATTCTAGAGAATCAAATGAGGCAATTTCAGATGCAGAAGGGTAAGGAAATAGATCCCTTCCTTTTCCGACTTCAGACCATCCTAGACCAACTGGTTGGCATGGGTGCAATTCCAGACGAAGGACTCTTAGTAAGGACTCCCCTGAATGCAATCTCAGAGGAATGGGAAACATTTGTCTAGAGCATACTGGGCAGAGCAGCGTTACCATACTGGGCAGACATGTGGGCAATCCTTCGCCAAGAAGAGATCAGGAGGATCATCAAGAAGCAGAATATCGGTGGAGGGGCAGTCAAAGTGAAGAAAGAAGAGGAAGATGATGCAGCCCTTGCATCAAAGGAAAGAAAGCAGCAAGGGAAGAAGAAGAGGGACCTTTCCAAGGTCTGGTGCTTTAACTGTGGCAAACTTGAACACTTCGCCAACACTTGTCCTAAGAAGGAGGACAAAGGATCTTTTGAATCTAAGGCTACAGCAGCAAAGGATGATGGTTCTGATGATGATGCAACCATGAGTGCTCATGTGCCTCGAGAGAAGAGGTGGGGTGACATGGATATGTAGAGAATCTACAGATAATGGCGGGATTCTTGAGTTAGCCCTACTCATGGATCACATAAGAGCTATGGGAGCCTTAAGATAGTAGCGGGATGAGTCGGGAAATGGTTGCAGAAGGTCACAATGAAGAAGAAGGGAGAGTTGAACAGCTGGAGAGGGAGTAGCGTAATGCAGAGGCAGCAGTAGTGTGGAGGCAGCAGCGCAGAGGCTGATGGGACTTCAGCAGGCAAGGGAGCTTCAGTGATGGGATGCAGCCTGACTTGTCTGTCAACGATTGGGCAGGAGTCCTTCAGTTGCTTACTCCTCGGAAACTGAGTTGCAATGCAGCAATTAGCAGTGGCAGTGCTATAGGCAGCATGATACGGCAATTTGAGAGGGAGTTGCAGTACAGATGTGGCAGTGTCAATGGCAGTGACATGGGTAGCAGTACAGAAAGCAACAGTGCAGTGGATGGAGGGCAGCAGGCCAAGCATCAGCAACACACAAACCAACATCAAGATCTTGCAGTACATGGTGTGGATGTTTTGCTAGAGCATACTTTGTCCTAAGAGGGAGTGTTGAGCTTTTGTGTAGTTGGGGTAGCATCGGGTGCGCTCTAACCCTAAAATTTTGTGGAGGGGCTAAGACACACTTGAACTCCAAAACTCAGAAAGTGTTCGGTGAAATTTCAGCTGGTGTTCAAGTTATTCAAATAATTAATTATTTAAATGAATTTCCTACGTCTAAACTTGGGAAAATTAAAAAATTAAAGTGAATTAATTAACACATGTGCTGAAATGTTCTAAAAGACACGGATCAAGCAATCTTTTAATCTCAGTCATTGATGAATGTTTTAATCTCGGTCGTTGATGAGATCAATGAAAAAGTATAAGCGAAAGGCTTGAGGGTCAGTTGGAGACACACACACAGATGCAAAGCTGAGAGACTGATCTGGAATTCTATGGCAGGGTTTGCTAAGAATTTCTAGAGGATTTTTCTGCAGTGAGGGGTAGTATTGGCTGAGGGGATGATCTGATCCCGGAGCCAAGAGACAGCAAGAGGAAAAGGAGCATATTTCAGGGACAGGGCAAACGAGCAAGGGCAACAACAGCAACTACGCAACAGCTGCTCAGCGCAGAGGCTTCAGTCGCTACGCAGGCCCAGGAAGGGGCAGCGTTGCAGCTTTAGAGAGCTTCAGAAGTTATGTAGAGGCCTCCAGAGGCAGCGTAAGGACTACGTCACCCACTCTAGGTTGCGCAGTCCCTCTCTGAGCAGTGTAGTGGCACGCAGAGCCTAGCAGAGCTGACGCTGGGGCTTTAGGGGCAGCGCTAGGGTGTCTAGGGCCAGATCCGGGCTAAATCTTGTAAATCTCGTTTGAGGGTATGGATCAGTCAGACATTTTGTCTTGGAACAGCAGGTTAGTTGTAGATTTATTTTATTCTCTGTCGGGTTTTCCAGATCTGGAACCCAAATTTGTTGTACTCAGATTCTACTTAATAAAATAAACCCTCATATCTGTTGCACTGGTTTTCCCGCTTTGGGTTTTTCCAGGGACTTATCTCCAAAAATCAATGTGTCACTTTGTTTGAATGAGTGTAATATTCAGTAAATGATCTGCATGTGTAGACTGTTAGTTGTGTTTAATTCGGTATTTTCTGAATCTAATTTCTGAAGATAACTTGTATAATTTAATCAAGTAGGAGAAGTAAACCATGATACTACAGTAGAATTTTCACATGGTATCAGAGCGATAGCAGATCAAGCTGAATCTTCATCAAATCGGTTGAAGAATATTTTTTCTACAGGACAGCAGCAAATCCGGAAGGGGCAACTTGGTAGCAGGAGGACGTAGACCCAAGAAGAGGCAATTATGGTATTCAGTATTTTTCTGCATTTTAGTTAAAATATCCCATCGGGATATTCTGACCCGAGCGTAAGTTGCGTCCTTAATGTCTGGGGTTACACAGTCCACTTCTAAGCAGTGCTAAGGCTACGTTGGGCTAGTCAGTGAGATGCAGTCCAGTCATTCTTCCTGTTGCATGAAAGTCTTGCCAAGATCCGGAAGCAATGCTTCAGATCATCAACAGTGCTGGTGTGGTAGAGATTCTGTCGATGCAGAATTGTGCCTAGCTAAGTCAAAAAAGGGCAGGAGGAAGACGGTTACTCAACATATTTGAGCCAAACAAATCTGAGATTTGATCAAGAGGATCAGAGAGAACTGTCTGATTGATTTTGGCTGAATATTTCCAGGTGGAAAATCAGTTTTCAGAAGAAGCAGTTGCTAGAGGGTTTCTAATCACCAAGAAGCCCACATCCAGAGTTTCTGTGTAGCCACAGGAAGAGGGAGAAGAGTATTGTTTATGTCAGATCTGAGATAGATGGCTTCTCATGGGCTGAGAGATCACGACAGGTTGGACGGTGTTGAGAATTTGGAGGGTTGTGGATTAATACAAATTCTCTCCTTGATAATTACTTGTGAACTTACTTGTGTTAGTTATGTCTTCTCTTAGTTAATCTTTCATCAAGTCAATTATCGAAATGCACAAGACACAAATTTTAGGCTCCTAGAACCAGGGTAAAATCCTCTCCCTCTTGGAGAGGAAAAACCAAAAAGAATTCTTCTTATAGATCTTCAAATGATAAGTACCATGACCAAACTTAGACCCTTAACCTAGATGTGCTTCCAAGACCTTGATCTTCACTTTGTATTCTGCAATCTTCCTTCTTTCACTTATCCATACTCAGATGCTACCCTAGTTCACTATTCTTTCCATACTTCTTGATTCCCTTTGTATCTACAATTATTCTTGAGATTTGATTCACAAATATTTTATGAGATTGACCAGCTCTTTTTGTTGTTACTTAACAGCACTTATGCATCCTAAATGTCCGCACTGTACTCTTGATACAAGTTTGCATTCTATCTAGGCAACTGTTCACTGAATGTTCATATATATATCCGCACTTATGGACTGTGGTAGATCCGTAGACCTTACTGAAGTTTATCCGCACTTATACAAAACCATCCACAGATTATTGCTATGGTAAATCTTCTCCTCTCCTCTTACAAACTGTCCGCAAACGTTTCAAAGGTAGGTGAATACTGTAGGTGGTGTATATATATTTATATATCTGCACTTAAATATATACTTATCTGCATACCCTTTTCCAAAACCTCCGCAAGCTTATTTCAGCCTCATCTATATGAATCTGCACTTCAATTAACTCAGACAAATCCGTAACCCTAGACACAGGTACCTTTGCAATGTTCCTGAGATTTCTGTCTGCAAATTACAGAGATATATTCCGACCTATTTTTCTTCCTGTTCTGCGTAGCCTAGGTAGGTATTTATAGTTGCCGTAGCATGTGATTGAGCCGACCAGTATATAAATAGGTGTGTTTGATATTTAAGCCGACTTGTCAAACTGATGTGAGGCCGACTTCTTCAAGGAGTATTCCAGCAAGGTGACAATTGTTTTTCCCTGTATTTTGAGCTTGGCTTCCAACGTTATTGAGAGCTTATTCTACAAGGTCCTAGGGCATATAGCTAGACTAGATTTGACACTTAACTCAAACCTACTGGATATCAAGAAGAAGTCCATCTACTTAATAAATTATGCTCATGAAACCCATGAAGCATATACAACAATAATATATATTATTTTGACTTCTCCTTTTTCATAATTACATAGTCAACATGAAAATTGCCCTAGTTACACTTTTCAACACTCCCTCTTAACTAGGGAGGTATTGATACGGGTACATGGTCACTTTCAAACTGAAGAATCTCATAAGAAGAATCGGATTGGTAATCGCATCTGTATAGCATCATATCGACCAACATTGTCCTAGTGCAAGACCTTGACTAACAGCCCCATCTCTCAACGAGACAATGGGCTACAATGTTGGCGAGACACATGACTTATAGACACCTTCGTCATTGTCTCTCCAAGGTACATACTCCACCCGGGTGTTTCCAAAGTATGACCTTCTTTGGACTATTCTTCTCTTGGGTAGCTAGCCCTCAAAGAATATCGGTCCCCGACTACTCTTATCTTGAATACCCTAACACATTCTCAAAGAGTATCGAATGCCAGATGATTACTCAATCCTCCATTCTGTCTTCCCAAGTGAAGACCAGAATGATGTGTCTATTTCTCCCTCTCAACCAGGGAGGACCTATTCCACAAGGGAATGTACTCATTCCTATACAAGTAATGTACCTAAGCTTATTCTTAGGAATTAAGTAAGAAACTTATCACCAGGCTCCCTTTTAACCAGGGACCTCCAGCAGCAATGGTGAGACACCCAACTACTCATGAAGAATTCCTGTCCTCGATGTCATGGATTTCGATATTAAGGAATCTTCAATTTTTAGCTTCATAGGGCACATATTATCCATCACTTCCATCCTGAGTCATGTCAGCTATCAGAGAGTGATTCATCAGACTTCCTTATCTGGTCCACTATTATGCCATGCTTGCTTCCTTCAAATCATCTCCAAGGATCATGCATCCTTTCTCATGATTAGTAGCCTTGCACAAATTCATCCATATAAACATATATATATGAATTTTAGAACAAAAGTTACCTTAGTGATGATCTTTCACCATGACATCTTCCTGTAGGCATCGACATCCTTCATACAAATTGACATGTCTCCTAATGATATGTTTTGCCAAGGGTCTTCTACTTTACCAGACTTCCGTCAGAGTCTACATATCTTCCCAGGAGATCTCCTAGTCACATCTTCTTGGCCTTCAAATGATAACTGCCTCTTTGCATGGTTGTACTTCATGATCTCTTCGTCTCTGCACATTCTTCATTCCCAAATTTTCCAGTTTCTTGTTTATGTACAACCACCTCATATTCTATAAGGTCATATTATGTTGATTTCATCTGTTAATGCATTGAGAGTTCCTCTTCATAGATCATACTCCTAAATATGAAGGTATATTACCTGCAACCATATGACATGACTTCACAACATCCAATATCAGCATATATGTCTGCATATCTCATACTTATTTTCCTTGAGTCATCTTGTAGCGGTTTCTCTTGAATGAAGAGCTTCATTCCTTTGACCTGCTTCAACAATATGTCATCACATCCCAAAATTCTGTCTCCGTGATGACCCTTGATCTAATGACTGCTTTAGTTTTAGTAGAGAGGTTTTCCAGAAGCTGTTTCACCGAATGCTTCTATCGATATGCTTCTTAATGTACACTGCTATCATACAATTTTACAACTAATCAGAGATCACTTACAGAGGAATATGATCTCAATCATAATAGAGATCTCTTGCTTCCTCCTTCTTAGATCTTTTAGCATCAGGTTCTTCTCTTTCATAAGTGACATGGGCTTCTTCCTTTTTCCTCTTGTCCTTTCCAGATTTAGGAAAATCTCTTTTATAATGCCCAAGCTCATCACATCCAAAGCATCGCACGTTGTCCATATTTCTTCTTTTATTCTAAGGGCCAAATTTTCCGAATCTTCCTTTCTTCCTGTATGAGGCTGCAAAGTCATGATTCTTTTCACTTGGTCCTATATTAGCTTTGGCTTTTAGTCTTGTTTCCTCTATTTTACATAGAGACCATAAATCATGGAATGGAGTGGCTTCTTTCTTCCCATATAGACTAGAAGTGAAGTTTCCCCATTCCTCTGGTAGAGCATTCAACACCACTGTTGTCATCTCAGTGTTAGACATCACTTCTCCTAGTTCTTGGAGTTGATCTCTTATTTTAGAAATCCTCATAAAGTATGGAGCGATTCCTACTTCCCTTGATAATTTCATTTTGTATAGTTCTTGTCTCAGAGAGATTGCTTCTCCAGCAGTACTCACAGAGAATAGCTCCACCAATTTATCATATATTTGTTTTGCAGTCTTTAGTTTTGATACATAGGGAATGAGAGAGTCTTTAATGGATTCTATGAGAATCCTCTGGGCTCTAATTTCTCCCTTCATGTACTTGGCATGGGCTGGAGTAACTTCTTTTGGAGGTTGAACAGTAGATCCTTCGATATAGTCCATTACTTCGTCTTCAATTAAATTCAAGTCTGTTCTCTTCTTCCATGCACTGAAGTTTGATGACCCAACCAGCTTGTTGCTTTCTTTACAATAAGGCATTTTAATAGATAGGGTCATGAATACTTACTTGAGTGGATTTGCTTGCAACTCCTTGATGATGATTGAGAATGAAATCAAGGGTTTCCTTTCTTCAATGTTGTTGTACTTGAACTCTTGATTATAGTGACTATTTTCAAAAGTTGAGATTTACTTCAAACAATGTCTTGAGTGCAAATCTTTGATGGCAAAGATTAATTTCCTGAATGAGTTGATCCTTTTGAATGAGGTAGGAGATCTTACATGAAGTAGTTGGATAGTCTTCTTTGCAAACTGATTTGTCTTTCCAACCCAAACTTTGATCTTTGCTTCTTTGAGTGTCTTTGTTGACAAGCATCCCTTATGTTCAGCACCTTAGCTCCGATACCATGTTGAGAATTTGGAGGGTTGTGGATTAATACAAATTCTCTCCTTGATAATTACTTGTGAACTTACTTGTGTTAGTTATGTCTTCTCTTAGTTAATCTTTCATCAAGCCAATTATCGAAATGCACAAGACACAAATGTTAGGCTCCTAGAGCCAGGGAAAAAACCTCTCCCCCTTGGAGAGGAAAACCCACAAAGAATTCTTCTTATAGATCTTCAAATGATAAGTGCCATGACCAGACTTAGACCCTTAACCTAGATGTGCTTCCAAGACCTTGATCTTCACTTTGTATTCTGCAATCTTCCTCCCTGCACTTATCCATACTCAGACGCTGCCCTAGTTCACTGTTCTTTCCATACTTCTTGATTCCCTTTGTATCTGCAATTATTCTTGAGATTTGATGCACATATCTTTTATGAGATTGACCGGCTCTTTTTGCTATTACTTAACAGTACTTATGCATCCTAAATGTCCGCACTATACTCTTGATACAGGTCCGCACTCTATCCAGGCAACTGTTCACTGAATGTTCATATATATATCCGCACTTATGGACTGTGGTAGATCTGCAGACCTTACTAGAGTTTATCCGCACTTATACAAAACCATCCGCAGATTATTGCTATGGTAAATCTTCTTCTCTCCTCTTACAAACTGTCCGCAAACGTTTCAGAGGTAGGTGACTACTGTAGGTGGTGTATATATATTTATATATCTGCACTTAAATATATACTTATCTGCATACCCTTTTCCAAAACCTTCGCAAGCTTATTTCAGACTTATCTATATGAATCCGCACTTCAATTAACTCAGACAGATCCGTAACCCTAGACACAGGTACCTCCGCAATGTTCCTGAGATTTTTGTCCGCAAATTACAGAGATATATTCCGAGCTATTTTTCTTCCTATTCTGCGTAGCCTAGGTAGGTATTTATAGTTGTCACAGCATGTGATTGAACCGACCAGTATATAAATAGGTGTGTTTGATATTTAAGCCGACTTGTCCAACTGATGTGAGGCCGACTTCTCCAAGGAGTATTCCAGCAAGGTAACAACTGTTTTTTCCCTGTATTTTGAGCTTGTCTTCCAACGTTGTTGAGAACTTATTCTACAAGGTCCTAGGGCATATAGCTAGACTAGATTTGACACTTAACTCAAACCTATTGTATATCAAGAAGAAGTCTATCTACTTAATAAATTATGCTCATGAAACCCATGAAGCATATAGAACAATAATATATATTATTTTGATTTCTCCTTTTTCATAATTACATAATTACATAGTCAACATGAAGACCGACATAGTTACACTTTTCAACACTTCCTCTTAACTAGGGAGGTATTCATACGGGTACATGGTCACTTTCAAACAGAAGAATCTCATAAGAAGAATCGGATTGGTAATCGCATCTGTTTAGCATCATATCAACCAGCATTGTCCTAGTAAATCCTCTCTCTAATGCCCTCCCTACTACTTCCTCTCTCTAATGCCCTCCCTTTGGCTCGAATTATTCCCTTACTAAATCGAGGTTGTACAGCAGTTTCAAGGCAGTGATACAACATAGAAATCGAGGCAGTCGTACAACAGTTTTCAGCAGGTCGTACAACGTTGTTTTCGAGGTTGTATAGTCATACAACACAGTTTTCTATGCTGTCCGTACAGCGTTTAATGCTACACATTTTTCTGTAAATTTATGTTTGGCATTGGCACGAAAATCAAGGTGGATTTGTGCACGGTTTTCGAGATAAGTACATTTATGAGGTCGCTGTAATTTTTACTGTGTTTTCCTGCTCACTGTAAAAGCATATTCAAAAATAAAGAGAAGCTTTCGAACTAGTTTTCCCCAAGAGTTGTAGGGGGTTTTTCCAGGGTCATCTTGACCAAAAATCAGTGTGTGTATTTTCTGTGCGTGGCTGATTTGTTTTTCTAAGTTTTATTTCTGCATTTCAGCACTGTGAAATTTCCAGAATTTGTGTTTTCAGAAAATATTTATTTTTCCAGCTTGTTGAATGTATGGCTATGGGAATGGGCATTTAACTTTATGGGAGAAATAAGGAGAAACTGAAAACTGAGGTTGGGAACAGAAATTTCTACATGGTATCAGAAGTAGTTCGCTGAAAAGTGCAGTTTGGGATAGCAAGAAGAAAAATTACAGCAAGTTGATTTTTCACACAGAAAACAATACTTACTACAGCAGTGTCTTTTTCAATTTATTAGGACAACAAGCATGTCTTTGGGCTTGAGGGTGCGGGATAGGTTGGATGGGCATAGCAACTGCAGTGTATGGAAGGAAAGAATGTAGAGCATCTTTGAGGAGGCAAAAGTCTAGGGTATAATGGTGCATACCCAACAGCACCCTGTTAATGTGCTTGCTGACACTATTCAGCTGACAGAATTTAATAAGAAGAATAACAAGGGTGAGAGACTGATTCTGGATGGTATTAAAGACCATGTTGTTCCTCATGTGAGAGGAAAGAGATTTGCTCATGAGATGTGGACAACCTTGACCAATCTCTCCCAGAGTACCAATGAGAACAGGAAAATGGTCCTAAGGGAGAAGCTGAAGGCCATTAAGATGGCTAAGACTGATAGTGCTACTGCATATCTCACAAAGATTACTAATGTGAGAGATGCGTTGGCAGCAGTTGGAGAGGTCATTCCACCCACTGAGTTGGTGCAGATTGCAGTGAATGGCCTTCCTAGTTCATGGCTAAACTTTGCTGATGGGATCTGTGCACGTGAGACCCTTCCCACTTGCGAGAGGTTCTGGGATGATTACATACAGAATGAAATCAGAAAGAGCCAGCTTGGGGCAGCCAAACCAGTTGAGCAGGATGAGGGTGTAGCACTGTTAGCAGGAGGCAAGAAAGGCAAGGGAAAGAAGCAAGCTTCCACAAGTAGTGGTAGGCGAAAAGGCAAAGGTAAAGGTAATCAGGTGAACACGCAGAAGGACTATTCCAAGGTGAACTGTTGGAATTCTCAGAGGATCGGACACTATGCAGTTGTTTGTCCAAAGAAGAAGAAGAAGGGGAAGAATCAAAACATGGCAGCATGAGCAGAGATAGAGGACTTTTCGGATAGCTTTGACCAGGTGTTTGGGTTCATTGCTTGTGAGTCCACTAGTGCAGGATCACCTTCCACGGAGGTTGAGAGGGAGTGTGCATTTCCCTCCACTAGCGAAGCATCCTCAGGTATCTGGTATGTTGACAGTGGGGCTTCACGTCATATGACAGGAGTCCGTGAGTACTTCTCAGAGATTTCAGAGAGTGGCACTGATATAGAGGTAGTACTCGGAGATGACAGCATTGTTAGAGCAGTCGGTGTGAGGACATTGACATTTGATAGGGAACCCAAACCTCCCTTGAAAGTGTCAGATGTTCTATATGTGCCAAGGATGAGGAAGAACCTCATATCCGTCTCAGCATTGGAGGACAGGGGATATGAGATATTGTTCAGGAGAGGACAGGTGCTTATATATCCAAGGGGTGCTCCAGTTGATTCAGCTAGAGTGATTGGTGTACGCCATGCAAAGGTGTACAAGTTTGCATTTCAGCCCCTTTTGGCATTGAGCAGTAGTACCGGCAGCAGAGCTAGCAGTTCATAGATGTGCGAGATTTGGCACCGCAGGATGGGGCACATGTATCATGGAGCCTTAACGACATTGCGAGAGATCACTACAGGTGTGCCAGATTTCAGTACCGATCACATTGATACATGCAGAGGATGTACTATGGGCAAGTTTTCCAAATCCCCTTTTCCCAGCAGTGACAACAGATCGATTAGGATACTTGATTTGATTCATACCAATGTGAGCAGTCGGATGTCTCATGTTTCCTTGAGTGGATATGAGTATTATGTTTTATTCATTGATGATCACTCCAGGAGGACCTAGATTTATTTCTTGAAGACCAAGAGTGAGGTCTTCAAGCGGTTTCAGGAGTTTAGAGCTCTTGTGGAGACTCAGACAAGTCGGAAAATCAAGTCGCTGAGGTCGGACAATGGAGGGGAGTACACACTTGGTGAGTTTTTTGAGTATTGTGCAGAGGAAAGCATTAGGAGGAAGTTCACAGTTCATTACAACCCCCAGTAGAACAGGGTTGCGGAGAGGAAGAATAGATCCATCGTTGGGGCTACCAAAGCCATGTTACATGATCAGGGGTTACCATTGTTTTTGTGGGCAGAGGCCTGCAACACTGTTGTATACTTTCAGAATAGGAGTCTGCATCATGTCTTGGGGCATGTAACTCTGGAGGAGGCTTTTCCTGGGAAGAAGCCTGATGTTGGTCACTTCCGTATCTTTGGGTGTATTGCATACTCCTACGTACCCAAGGAGAAGATGACCAAGCTAGAGCCCACCGCAGAGAAGGGTATCTTTGTGGGCTACAGTGAGACCTCGAAAGCCTTTTGGATTTATATTCCTACACAGAGGAGAGTTGTTGTCAGGCGGGATATAAAGTTCGAGGAGGACAGGACTTTCAGGAGGTCACAAGAGTTAAGAGTATCTGGATCGGCTAGACCCTCAGGAGCAGTTGAGTCAAGCACAGGGAACCAATGGGCAGGGATCAGGAGGTACATCGATTACGATGTCAGGTCCATCAGTGAGCAGTGGCTCGCAGAGTCAGAGGGGTGGTGCTTCGGGCAGCATGCAGAGCAGTCCGTGGAGCAGTTCACTAGGTAGTCCACTGATGGACAGTTCACATGGTACTTCAGCATCTACAAGTTCAAGTTCAGGCAGGAGGACAGCAGACAGATAGTCAGGAGTTCAGGCTCCTGATGAGGAGGAGGAGTTTCATTCTCCAGTGGGAGAAGTGTGCTCAGGGAAGAGGAAGCCCAAGTGGCTTCAAGATACCTTGAGAGAGGCCACATCTGTTGCTGGGCCAAAGAGGCCAGTCAGAGAGAGCAAACCACCTGAGAGGTTCTGTAGCTATATGGCAATGGTTGCCAACATCATTGACTCTGAGCCTTCTAGTTATGAGGAGGCAGCTAGCCAGTAGGTCTGGAGAGAGGCCATGTAGGAGGAGTATTCTTCTATCATGAAGAATGATGTTTGGGAGGTGGTGCCGAGGCCTGAGGGCAAATCCGGGGTTACTTCCAAATGGCTTTATAAGGTAAAGCATGCTGCAGATGGCAGCATTGAGAAATTCGAGGTAAGGATTGTGGCTAGAGGGTTCTCCCAGGTAGAGGGAGTAGATTATGAGGAGACCTTCGCTCCCATGGCTCGATATACTTCGATTCGCTCCATCATATCGATAGCAGCAGAGATGGGTTGGAAGATCCACCAGATGGATGTGAAGACCGCATTTCTCAATGGCTTCATACAGGAGGAGGTGTACATTGAGCAGCCACAAGGCTTTGAGGTGCATGGGAAGAAGTCCCATGTGTGCAGACTGAAGAAGGCCCTTTATGGCCTGAAGCAAGCTCCCAAAGCTTGGTACTCCAGGATAGATACATACTTGCAGGAGATGGGTTTCACAAAGAGTGAGGCAGATCCGAACTTATACTTCATTGTGATAGGTGAGGAGCCTCTCATTCTAGTGTTGTATGTGGATGACTTGGTCATTACGGGTGCAGAGAGACTCATAGAGCACTGCAAGAGAGATCTTGCGGCGGAGTTTGAGATGAAGGACATCGGCTTGATGCATTACTTTTTGGGTTTGGAGGTGGGGCAGGAGGAGGGGCATTTCTTCCTGGGACAGGGGAAGTATATTGTGGACATCCTTGGCAGATTCCACATGGAGGATTGTAGACCCATGTCGACACCGATGATCACCAACTGGAAGAAGCTTCATGCTTCGGATTCCGAGTTGGTGGATCCCACATTGTACAGGCAGCTGATTGGTTCCTTGATGTATTTGGTCAACACTAGACCAAATATTTGTTTTGCAGTCAACACGATGAGTCAGTTTATGTGTGAGCCTAGGAAGGTTCACTGGGTGGCTGCAAAACACATTTTGCGATACTTGCAGGGGACAGTGGATTATGGTCTGGACTACAGGCAGGGGGATGGAGTGAGATTGGCAGGTTACACTGATTTTGATTGGGCAAGTTGTGCTTCTGATAGGAAGAGCACTTTAGGGTGCTGTTTTGGGTTGGGTTCGGCAGTTGTGTCATGGTTCAGCCGAAAGCAGCAGTCAGTAGCATTGAGTTCAGCGGAAGCAGAGTATATGGCAGCCAGTCTAGCTAGTTGTGAGGCCATCTGGCTTCGTAAGATGTTGTTTGGCTTATTTGGTCAGCCGTTGAGACCTTCAGTGATTTACTGTGATAATCAGAGTTGCATTAAACTCACGGAGAATCCAGTATTTCATGACAGGTCAAAGCATATCGGCATCAGATATCACTTCATCAGAGACTATGTTTAGAAGGGAGCTGTGAAGCTTGAGTATATTCCCACTGATGAGCAGGTTGCAGATATTCTTACCAAAGCCTTACCACGGGGCAAGCATGTCTACTTCAGAGACAAGATGGGTGTGGTGAGAAACACCTTCCTTGGTAAGAGGGAGTGTTGAAATTTGGTTACCGGAGGACAGGTGGTTCCCTAAGGCTTTGATCTTTGGCCTAGGGAAAAGTGTCCAAAAGAATTTAATTTTTTCTCCTAAAGTGACTTTATAAAGTTATAAAGTCAAATCTAATTTAAAAGTGACTTTAAGTGATAAAGTTACTAAGTCTAATTTTAAAGTGACTTTAATTTTGTCAGTCGTTGAGACTGTTGACGGGAAAATACGTCCGGCCAACAGTAGGGGATCTCCCCGGTAGAAAGTCCCAATTAGACTTTGAACCGTTTGGAGTAGGGATCCCGTCCGGGGTGTGGGTCCGGCTACCGCTTAAATGACTTTCTCTTCGGTCTCGAACAACCTGATTGAATCTGCAAACATACACTCATTCACATGATACAGAATACATGACTGATGTATCAAACCAATATATGACACTGTGCGTAGCGAGGTAATAAACAAAGTGCATACGCCCAGGAAGTGTCGTTAGCAACACATCTATGGGGTAATGCATGCAAGATAATCTGACCACCAAAGAAACAGTTCTTAATGGCGAGAATATCCCTTAACTTTCAGAAAGATATAACGAAATGCTAATAAAACAGTTCATTAACATTCATCATAAGAGTAAATAGTAAACTTGAGCATCATCAACACAATCACAGATAGCTATGGAGCATGAATGATACTATTAATAACACAGATTCATTAATCAAACGATATTCTGAAACTGTACGCAGAATACACACAGTGTTGTCACAGCTAAACACATCATCCAATCAAAGGGGTTTTAACAAGTATTTGTATTACATATGTCAAGAGTATGATTCTTCAATTACAATGCAATATTGCTCTTCAGTCCACAAAAGAGAAGCCCTTAACTATGTGCCCAACAGGGGTATTTATAGATCCAAGAAACGCCCTTTGGGGCTTTCCGAAGCTTCGACTTCCTAACGGTTCAGCTGCCTTGCGACCTTGACGGACAATGCGACCTGCGACCCAGAAGATTGCGACCTGCGACTTAGGCGCCGGTGCGACTTGCGACCTGGGGGACAAATGCGACCTGCGACCCAGCAGTTAAGCTATGGAGGTGGTCGCGTAATTGAGAGGTCTGGAGCGTCTATCTTCTCCTCCTTGAGGAAGTCTTGCCAGGCCTGGTAATCCGCTGCTATAGGGGAGACTATAGAGATTTCTTCTTTTAACCGATGCGCACATTCCAAAGCATTCGGTATCAGAGTCTCCTTCTTCTGGGAAATCTGGATGGAGAGGGAGGCAAGCTTGGTATAAATTTGTACTGGAGTGACAAGCAGCCGGTTTAGGTTCTCTTGTGATGCCTCAAATTCTGGTGCTGCAGCAGCTTGTCTCACGGGTTGCAGAAAAGACTGAATTTCCTGATCTACCTGCTCCCAGTCTTTAGTTTCGTCTAGTGCCCCCAACGACGGAATGTGATGTAGAGCGTTCATGGAATCTATACCACTGATCAGGTGATTATATGCAGACACCACTTTGTCCAAGTCTTTGGCCAGCTTGTCCTTGGATTGCATCTTCATCCGGATTTGTACTTTGGCTTCTTGTGTGTGACCCCAATCCTTCCTAGGCACATTTTCGGGAGCTTGATGGTATTGCGCTGTCCAGTTTATCATTCTGTCCAAAGCTACCGAGGCCTCCTTGAGCTGCTCATGCTTCTGTTTGGTTTCCGCTCGTGCCTCTGCCAACGGGGCCACTGTTTGTTTAAGGGTGAGCATTTCCCTATATACTTGCTTCATGGTCGTTTCCAACACATCACACTCTTTCATGACTGCCAGTGGGACCTCATTGACTTGGGAAGGCTTACCTTGGAGTTGTTGTATCTCACTCTCCAGTATTGATTTTTCCTGTTCTGCTGTTTTTAGCCTGTTTTGTAGGGAAATAATCTCCCTGCTCATTCTAGTGACATTCTCCCCGGTGGCCGCGGCAAAAGCGGTGCCTGCTGATGCTATCATTACAGGGTTAGTTCTTGTATCCGGGACTATGTCCCTTTCAGTGGCGACCGTAGATATGGCGGGATGGCCTTGCGCCAAGGCTTTTCTTCTCTCTTGCCGTATTTTGAAAGAGAATTGGTCAAATGTCAATCTAGTCAGGTCGAAGACCTCTTCCTCTTGTTCCCCGGGAAAATCGTCATCAGGGAGGATACTTTTCTTGCCACTCGGAGGAATGTCCAGGGGAGATATGTCGATATCATCTATCAGTTCATCCTCTTTATCCTGTGTTTGTCCTTTTCCTTTCTCCTTTTGCCGGCGCTCGGCTTCTTCCTTGTCATGTTCCTCCTTCTTCCTGCGTTCTGACTCTGCCTCTGCTTCTTTTTCAGCTTTTCTCTTTCGCTCTGCTGCGGCGGCTTGTTCTGCCTTCTTTTGACGATCGACTTTATCAAGTTCTTCCTTAAGTGCTTGTTCTGCCGCCGCCTGTGCTTCCTTTTCCTGTCTTTCCTTTTCCTCAGCCTGTTTCTTTTTCCGCTCTGTCCTGGCATCTTTCTTACGTTTCTCTTCATCCTCCTTCATTTTCTTTTCCTCTTCCTTCTTGGCTTGGGCTTCTGCTGCTCTTTGCTGATCCGAGGTGTCAGGCCCTGTACTGGTCCGTATTCTCTTATCTTTGGAGGAAGAAGAGCCTCCTAGTTTATGGCTCCTATCTTCTAAATTCTGGTGATCCTCTTCTTCTCGATCAGAGTCGATCCCCGGAGCTAGCTGCCTGTCTGCGTTGTACCAGTTTCTTTTTTCGTCCTCTGCTGGGCGCTCGACATGCTGATAACTCCATTTAAAATTGGCCCTTTTACAATGCTCAGGAACTATCCTGACTGGGTCATAAGTTCGGACATCCAGATTTCTAAAGTGGTAACCTTTTATCTCTTCCCCTTCACGCCCTACTTCTCTGAAGTCCTTGACTGTATAAGCACCAATGGTGAGGGGTAGAGTGGGCCAAGGTTTCTTCTTCCCTTTGGAAAGGACATTGGAGAAGCCCGAGGTCATCTGGAAACATACCTCCTGCATGAGCACCTTATCAGTGATAAACTTAGGCAGAGCATGTGGTGCTTTGAATGTGCCAAATACTCGGATGATTGTAAATTCGGCGAGTGGAAACCAGTGCGCCACCTGACCTAGTGTCTCCATTGCTCGCCAAGACATGCAGGGGGTGTCTTGACCAAATAGTTTCCCGTAAAGGGCGGGAATGAATATATGAGAGATTTGCTCGATGTCTGACTTGTACCTGGATTCCCAGAATACCTTGGTCTGCAAATGGATTGCCCGGGTCTGTTCGGAGTCCCAATTATGTGGCCATCCCTCAACATGCAGCTGGGCACAGACAGCATCTAATAAATACGAAGCCATATAAAATTCTGACGGCGTTCCCTCATCTGGGGCTAAGGCTGAAGCCAAATTTGTTTGCATTGAGCCCATTAATATACCAGCCCAATTGAATCGAGTGACGTGCACCGTTACGTGTTCCATAATAGTTGCCCATGCTCCGTTGAAAGTGGTGGCGTCCGAACGTCCGTACACTCTGCACAGCATGGCGGCCACTAACTTATACACTTTCCTCAGACTGGCCACCGGGTACTCCTGGTCTTTCTTGACTTTAAATTTATCTGGTTCCGCCCACCATTTTCTGATTGTATCAACCATCGGTACTTCATTTGCGGAAAACCATCTCGGGGTAAAATTTACCTCTGGTTGGGGTAGCGAGTAGTAGACCTGTGCTTTCGAGCTCTCCAACGTTGCAAAAGCTTTACCTCCACTATCTCGGATTGCGAAATTCTTAGGATCCGTCTTCTGTATGATCCAGTCTAACATTTCTGGGCACGGAAAGATGGCAGGATGTGACCCTGCTAGGTGCAATTTGGATTTCTTGACCTTCAGGTATACTTCCCGGTCCGGGAGATCTTCTGGAAACTCATCTTCTGTTATGGCGAACTCGCGGTATACTTCATACCACCTAAGGCTGTCCCCCTTTGCGAAGGTGCAAAGGGTGTCTCTGTATATTGGTGGAGGAGATGTTTGTATGTCTGTGTCTGACTCTTCCTCCACCATGTGCCTACTTTTCTTTCGGGACACCGGGGTGCCATGTTGCTAGAGTCGGAGAGGACCGGTATCGTGTCTGCTCCAAATTCACCTGTTGCATTCAGGAAAGAATCCCAGGATGAGAAAGACATGATGATAACGGCTAAATACAGTCTACACATGCAGAGTTTAATTAACTGTTCTCTTGGGGTCGCAGGGTCGTTGATTAACAAAAGTACTCACACGCGACCTTGCGACCTTGCGACTAGGTCGCAGGGTCGCAGAGTCGCTAACAGAGAGTCGCGCGACCTTGCGACCGGGTCGCTGGGTCGCAGGTCGCATTTGGGCCTGCCGGGGGGTTTCGAGCGCGCGCGGTTTTGCGGATAAACTCTCCCTAACGGGAAACATACGCGGCTGGAAAGGGTCTAAACTGGAGATAGGGCACAGCCATGAGGATCTGGGCAAGACAAAGGTGACCTTGGGGTTTATGAGAATCAAAACAAAAATAAAACTCAACCGAAAACCCTACCTCCTCACCAGCAAGCAATTAAGACCATGGAGTGGCTAGATTTTAGCAAGAAATGCTGGGGAAGGAAACACAGGGAGGAAATGGCAACTTACCCGGAAGAAAACGCGCCAGTCGACCTGTCAGAGCAATTCCACGATTTTCGCCGCGAGTCACAAATGCGACCTAGCGACCTACCCTTATAAAAAGGAGTCGCACGTGCGAGCACTAAATGAGGTCGCAAGTTGATAGTTTGCGACCTCGCGACCTTAAGGTCGCTGGGTCGCAAGGTCGCTGAGTCGCTAATTCCCCTAATTACTTAATTTTGCGACCTTGCGACCTCGCGACCTTAAGGTCGCTGGGTCGCAAGGTCGCAAATTTCCTGACTTCCGACTCTTGCGACCTGGCGACCTGGCGACCTTAGGGTCGCAGAGTCGCATAGGTCGCATGGGTCGCAAATCATGGATTCGCGACTTAGCGACTTGCTCTTAAAAACTTTACTTGGCTTTTTTCCCTTTAGTTTCAAAGGGGCTCCAAAAATTTTGAAGTGTGTGTTATTATTTTTTTGTATTTTTGGAGGGTGTTGTAGGGGCTACAACAGAGACCTTCAGTGATATACTGTGATAATCAGAGTTGCATTAAACTCACGGAGAATCCAGTATTTCATGACAGGTCAAAGCATATCGGCATTAGATATCACTTCATCAAAGACTACGTTCAGAAGGGAGCTATGAAGCTTGAGTATATTCCCACTGATGAGTAGGTTGTAGAAATTCTTACCAAAGCCTTACCACGGGGCAAGCATGTCTACTTCAGAGACAAGATGGGTGTGGTGAGGAACACCTTCCTTGGTAAGAGGGAGTGTTGAAATTTGGTTACCGGAGGACAGGTGGTTCCCTAAGGCTTTGATCTTTGGCTTAGGGAAAAGTGTCCAAAAGAATTTAATTTTTCTTCTAAAGTGACTTTATAAAGTTATAAAGTCAAACCTAATTTAAAAGTGACTTTAAGTGATAAAGTTACTAAGTCTAATTTTAAAGTGACTTTAATAAAGTCAATGTGAAATTAAAAAGTGAAAAGTGACTTTGGAAATAAATGACTAAGAGGGTCTTTATTAAAGTGGGGTGAATTAAAAAATAGAAAGTGAGATTTAAATGAGCATTTAATCTCAGCCCTAGATCTAAAGCTATCTCAGCCATTGGATTTAGGGATTCCCCAAAAGTCATTTAGGGTTAGGTTAAAGGAGGAAAATGAGAGAAAAGATCATTCAATCTTTCATGAGCAGATTGAGAGAGGAGGAGAGAAAGCTAAAGAGAAATTTTTGAGCAATGAGAGGAAGAGGACAGCAACAAGGAGATTCAGCAAATTTGTACAGCAAGGACAAAGCACGGTTTTCAAGGCAAGAGGGCACGAAAATCAAGGAGAGGAGAACAACATTTATTGCTGCTATATTGGCACATTTCCCAAGGACGCCATACAGCAGTTTGAGGTACTGTTTTCAGATTTCCGTACAGCAGAGAAACAACACAGAAATCAAGGCCGTACAACAGTTTCAAGGTAGCCGTACAGCACGGAAATCGAGGCAGTAGTACAGCAGTTTTCAGCAGGCTGTACAGCGTTGTTTTCGAGGAAGTTGTACAGCCGTACAGCATAGTTTTCTATGTTGTCCGTACAGCTCTTAATGCTGCACATTTTTCTGTAAATTTTTGTTTTGTGTTAGCACGAAAATCGAGGTGGAGTTGTGCACGGTTTTCGAGATAAGTACATCTATGAGGTTGCTGTAATTTTTACTGCGTTTTCATGCTCACTGTAAAAGCATATTCAGAAATAAAGAAAAGCTTTTGAACTGGTTTTCCCCAAGAGTTGTAGGGGGTTTTTCCAAGGTCATCTTGACCAAAAATCGGCGTGTCTATTTTCTGTGTGGCTGATTTATTTTTCTGAGTTTTATTTCTGCATTTCAGCACTGTGAAATTTCCAGAATTTGTGTTTTCAGAAAATATTTATTTTCCAACTTGTTGAATGCTATGGGAATGGGCATTTAACTTTATGGGAGAAATAAGGAGAAATTGAAAACCGAGGTTGGGAACAGAAATTTCTACAATTATACGGAATATGGAGAGTACAATAATCAGGATGCCCCAACTGGCAATCCTCTGACAAATATATAGCCAAAATAATATGGAAAAGACTTTCTCCGTCTACAATCAATTTGGCCTCCTTTGGCCTGCTCGAACCCCACATTGGAAAACTCGAACTCTATAGGAATTCATACTATTGGCTCTGGGAAATACGGAAAACCCCAGATCTACCTCCAACTAGGTTGTCTAGCCTCACTCTGCCTTTGGAAAATTTTCGCTTTGCCTTCCAGACTTTGATCTGACCCCCGGCAACTGAAACGAACCTTTTTTGGCAACTCGCTCTACTGAAATGGCTAACTCACACTGCTTCGACAACATTCTCTGCAGAATGTTTTGGGCTCCCTTTTTTTGCCTCTCCAACACTAGAAAACTACTAGGAAATTCTCTGGAATTCTCCACCTACTACTTCCTCTCTCTAATGCCCTCCCTTTGGCTCGAATTATTCCCTTACTAAATCACTGCGCACTGGGAAGTTCACACTGCCTTGCTCTCACGTGTCACTGTAACTCTGTGTCTATCTCCAACCCTTTAAGTTGCTCTTATAATCTCTTGTTGACACCTCATTGGCTAAGATTAAATCTTCATCAACGACAAAGATCAATTAGACTTTATCAATAGAAGTCTCTAGAGCAATCTCCAACATCCTCAATTAATTATTTTTAATTAACTAGTTTTCCTAAGTTAGACTTAGAAATTATTTAATTATTGACTAATTAATTTAATTAAGGTGTTTCGGTGCCATATCTCACGAAACCATTTTTGGGTTTGGGAGATCATGTTCCTTAGCCTCTCTGACACCGTAGAGACTAGAACACTTGCCTAATGCTACCACAATATACAAAAACTAACAACTACAAACTTGTTGGCTTCCTGTGCATCTATCTGCTCCTCATCAATGGCTGGCCCCAATGATGGTTGTTCATCCTCCTCCATCCTGGCCATAACATGAGCCTCTAACTGTCTCTCCACAGAGAGTTCATCATGCATAACATCCTCATCGGGCTCATGCTCCTCTATGTGCTCTTCCTACTAGATCGTCATTGGTGGCTCATCTCCCTGAATGTCTCCTCCCCGATCTTCTTCACATATGGAGGCAATCTGTTGCTTGTTACTTTCATCTATTAAACATCGATGCACATAAGGGTTGTTGTCAACATCTTCATATGATTGTTCATGCCTTCCAAGGGTGTCCTCATGAAAACCAATGGACTCATTTATAGTAGACTCATATCCAACCATGGACCCTTCAACCCTCTCCACAATTAGTTGACTTGAGTTCCTTGCCATTTCTTGCTCTTCTTCAATTTTTGCAGTTTCATCTACTTCTCTGTCCCCTTTAACTTTACATTCATGATCAGGTGTCCATGCTTCTTGACATGTGAAACAGATCTGCTCTCTTCTCATTTGTTTTCTTCTCTTCCTTGGGGGTTCTGGAGACTGTTTTTGCTTTGGCCCCTCATCCTTCCCAGACCTGAGTGTTTCAAAAATTCTCCTCGTCAAATTTCTTCTGACAAGAGGCTCAACACAATGGGCTATGAATTGCCTCAATGACTCATCCATGGGTTAATATATTTTCATAATTTCAAATTCCCCTCAGGCATATAACACTTGACTCAACCAATATATCCTTGACTGTCAACTTCTAACAAATTTTACAGGGCTTATGGTAGCAATACAATCACCTTTGCTCTCAAATATGTGTAGCATCTAAGACAGTATATGACTCAATTAATCAGCTACTATAGCAGCCTTATGTTAATGAAAAAATAAGCTTTCTCACTCAGCTATATAGGAAAGACTCCAATGCTACAACCATCACCCTTGCAAGGTTCATGACAAAAATGCCTTGCTGTAGGTTCTTGATTTAATGAGCAGACTTCTTCCAACAATTTGAGAACACACCATTTAATGGACGGAATCACAAGTACTGATAGGATAACCAGAAATCCCCTTGTCACATTATGACAAATAGTAAGCGACAGTCATTTCTTCAAAACAATTGTTGGGCAATGAGCTTGGAACCTGGAACTCCTCTGCTACAGCAATATAGTCCCAGACAAATTTCTACAAACACTTCCCTAGAATCAAACTTCTGGAAATAGATTGGAGTACTCTACCCAGGGGAAATTCTCTGTAATTGAGCAAGGTCCCCTCTTGAAGATAACCCTTCATTCAGCAGCAGTTTAACACCATTAATGCTGGAAGGCACTGAATTTGGTTCCAGAAATAAATCTCTAGAATCTGGCTTCCGTAATAAGAGATGAGATGAACTTATGCTGGTGCCAATGACCTGTAGATGACAGCCCAACCCCTGATATATGATGAAGAGTCTCTGCCTCCAGCTAGTGAAAGAACTAAACCCTGGATGATGAATCTGGCCTTTCAAAGATGTAGATAATTATGTCCTTCAATGGTGGACACATTCAATCTCTAAACCTGAGGCAACTGGGCCGTAGAATGAAACAAACTTTGTGATTATTATGGAGGATCTTGGTCCTGATATAATTCAAGAAGCTCATCCACTGAAGTAGACTCGGCCTCCTGGAGTATAGGAAATTGATCCCCTGAGATCACAGTAATAACTGGCAACAATAAACCTCCAATCAGATGTTAAGGGAACATTGATCTTAGCTCCTTGGTCTGGTGAATAAGAAACTCAGTATACATACAAACCTTATCATCAATCAAGATAATGCTCCCAAGACTCGTACTTAGTCCCTACAACACTCATATTCCCTGACTCAATACAAAAACACAGAGATCCTTGTAGCAACTTCAAGACATCAAGGCAGCCCCTACAACATAAACATGTTAGTATAAGAAACACATCAGTTACAGCTCTATCCATTGCTTTTCTCCAAACTCGAATAGCCACCCATAACTAAGATCAACCATCGCTTCAGGCATACAATCGACTTCATGCACAGCTTCTTCACACCTCCCATCGACCAGCAATCTCACTCATCTCTGTATGCGCACTGCCTCATCTATCCTTGACCAACAACATCACACAACTCTGACGTAAGCCTTCTTAGCTCGATACAATAGACAACATTAAAGCGGTTAACCATCAATCATCTGCCACGCACTTCTAACTGCAGCTACAGGTATAATGCTTGGATCTGAAATAGTTTGCGCCTCTGCTACAGGTGAATAAGTGCGCACTGATAACACATGCACTCCAAAACTCAGGCTCTGGAATAGAGCATGAACACTCCCCACTAACGTACAGAAACAAATGCGCCTGAATTAACTTGGCTCCACGTAATAATACAATCGGCTTATGAGTTATGATGACTGATTCACTAATCAATTATCCATCATTTCCCACATCTATCCAATTCCTTCAATACTTTCTCGGCCTCAACAGCATCCGTATGCGCAATAGACTATGCACATATACGCACGGCACTTGCATTCAGAGTATGAGCGCACAGGATCATTAATCGCACTGCAGTACACGCCGTCTAACAAATGCACACACGTTGTCAATGATCCTATGCATTTGCATCAATCTCTCGTTGAGTCTCTTCTGTTAATAATATGTGACACGCTGTTCTCATCAAGTGCGCACTCTCTAAACTCCAAACTCACTTTGGTTTGGCAATTTCACAGTCGGCCATCTACAATTGACTTTACACCCCAAATGATCAAGCCGTGAAGAACAACTTTGTAGCTCTATGTGCACCACCAATCACTGGAAAATTGACAGATAAAAAATACTGCACTTAAAAAATTTCCTTTTCGATCACCATTGGAGTACGCACACCTTCAAAATTCTCGTTCATGGAAACAAGTCAATCCGCTCACTGGATCTATTGAATCTCTGACCTGATCCGAATATGAATGTGACTTCCACAAATCAGTTACGATGAATAAGGAAATATGGCGGCTGGATCACATTCGGAAAAAATCACGAGCACAATCTCCAATTTGATTCTTGGAATGGCGGCTCGTCGTTTTTAATGGTGAGCTATCGCCTTGACACGGCAATTGGACAGCAGATCTAGTAATGGGATTCGTCCCTAGGACATTAAAATTTCATAAAATTTCATTTCAATTGACTTCCCATCAGCTAAGTGGAATAATAAATTCGGCCTCTGAATAATGATTCAACCTATCAAAATAATGATGCATCCTATGTTGCACAAAACAATAGGAACCCAATGTTTCAGGCCATACTTGTACCCGAAATGTCTAAACTCAGTGGAAACTCTACCATCACATAATCATCATATATCATATCTATGAGATATAGATTTGGTTTTCCTTCTAAGTTGTCATCCATGGTTCTTATTCCCTTTCTTGCAAGATAATGTGTTAATCAAGAGTTGAGTTCTCACAAAAATAAGTTCAGGCGGCACAATTGTGAAGATTCTAATTTACTCTTTGCTGAAAAGGGAGTATTTTCTGTTCATACTTTCTGCTCATTAGGATTTTCTCATCTTAAAATGGAAAGAAAATCAATAGCAAATGTTAAAAATGGCAAGAAAATATTAGGTTTTATGGAAACCAATCATTTAGGTCAAGTCAAAATTGTTTCAACAGACAAAATAGGAAAGTGGATTTGAGTAAATGCAAAGCAATATTGGGGCATTTTAAGGCGTAGGCTTGCTCGCCTCAAATGAGTACAAGGACAAAGACAAAGAAAAAGAAAACAGTGTCAGAGAAAAATAATAAATAAGACCAACAAAAATAAAAAAGAGACAACCATTTACAGTCCCACATTCACACCTCTTACTTGGTCATCAGATCTCTATGTCGAAGCACTGATGAGGGCCAGGATAAGGCTGGAGATTTTGGAAGCCAAAGAAAAATAAAGAGACCGCAGAATTTCAGAGATCACATTTGCAAATCAATGTTTAATGGAAGGTAATAGAATTTTAAAAGAACAGGTAACAATGTTACAAGAGGCTCTAGAGACAGGAAAACAAGAATGGCAAAGCATGAAGACAGTGTGGCAAACCATGACAAGATCAATGGCAGCAAACAAGGATGTGATAATTTCTAAAGCAACTCAGGTAGATACACAAGTATCTCAACGAATAAATCTTTCAAAAGAGAAGACAAAAAAGAACAATAGAGAAGACGGTCCAAAAGAAATCAAAAATAGAGTTGAAGACGCTAATGGTTACATAAGGACAAAGGAAGAAGAAGTTGCAAGTGCTCATAGAGCACAGGAAAGAGAATGCAAAGAAAGAAAAGACAGGGAAATGAACATTATTATCAGGGGAATAAGAGATTATGGGAGGAATGAAAGTACTCTCAATTTGAAAAGGGACTTTCTGAAAGAGAAACTACATTGGAAAGGGCAAATTTGCCAAGCAAGGAGGGTGGGGAAGATATGTGAAGAGAGGCCTCATCTCATAAAAGTCACCATGGCAACTGTGCAAGACAAACACCATCTCTTGAGCAAAAAGGAACTCTTGAAAGGCTCACACTTCTTCCTAGATGAAGATTTAACCAGCAAACAACAAGAGGAGGGAAGGGGAGAAGTGAAGAAAACTAGGGCAGCAAGAAATGAAGAGAAAAGGGCATGGTTGTACAATGGTAAAGCAATTATTGCAGTGTTTGGGACTCAAGACAAAACAGGGCAGCAAGCTGGCAGTAAAGAAAAAACAGAGAATTTGATTTTAGGGAGGAAAACAACAAGAGCAACATGGATGGAAAGGGGAGAAGACTCAAAGTTGAGTCTTATGTGTCAAACTGCGTAGTAGTCAAATCCTGCCCAGGTCTACCTAAGTTTAGTTTGTTGGAATTGTAGAGGCTACCCTTGGAGGAGGGGACCTAGGTTAGGGCATATTGCAGAAGGAAAAGACATAATTTGTCTCACAGAAACTCATGAACATGATAGTTGCAAAACTCCTGTGTTTGACGGTTATTTGAAGTAAGTAGTATGGAACAAGGTAGCAGAAAATGGCAAAGGGTATGGGGGAATACTAGTTTTAGTGAAAGAAAAGGAAGGCCGTCACATTCAGTGGATGAAAGAAAATGAAAATAAACAATATTTATGGTTCAAAATATCAGAGAATGAGAATCACATAAGAATTGCAGTTTGCTATTTTGCCCCTCAAGTCTCAAAAACTTACAAAAATAAGGGGCTAGACAGCAAGGATTTGTATGCAACTTTAAAGCAAGATATTGCCATGTACTATCAGCAGGGAGAAGGAGAAGTGCTTTTAGTGGGCGATTTTAATGCTAGAACAACAAATCAGCAATCTAGTATGCTTTGTTGCAAAGAGGATCATAATCCTATTTGGCTCACTGAAGAGGAGAATCCCTAATGGGTGAGACGTTTAGAAGATGACAAAGTTAGCAATCATTTTGGAGATGAATTGCTTACACTGTGTGGGGCTTTCAACTTAATTATTTGCAATGGTCTGAACAGATGGAAAAGGTCTGGGAACTTCACTTGCAACACATACAATGGGGCAAGTGTCGTTGATTATGTGATTTGTTCACAAAGCTTGATAGAAAAGATAGACGAAGTTAAGATTAGAGAGCATAATTGGGACTTAAAATCAGACCATAACCCAATTTATATGAAGTTATCATGGGTAGAAGAAAGGCAACATAAGAGAAAAACCCAATGCTCTCGGCAACCACTACCAAGGGGAAAAATTCTTCTAACACAAGAAAATTGTACTATCTTCAAGAGAATGTTGGAGAGATTAATTTAGAAAGAGAAAATTGGTTTCCAAAGCTTCAACAGTCATGAGTTAGCAAATATAATTCAAAAAGCACTTGGGAAGTGTAAAAGAGCAAAAAATAGAAAATCAAAATAAAATTGTTTTCCTGTAAATGCTTGGTTTGATGAGGAATGAAAAACGGCAAGGATAACCTTAAAAAATACTAGGAAGGAGAAGATGAATGTAAAGTTATATAAGCAGATACTAAAAAGGAAAAAATATGAGTTCATGCAAACAAGGCGAGAAGAGTTAATATATCTACGAAAGAATAACCCAAAGCTTTTCTGGTAGGAACTTCAACTAAGGAAGAAACAAATCAAAAATAATATTATAGCCAATCAATGGTTTGAATATGCAAGACAACTCTATGAGAAAGAATCAGAGGTTGAGCCTTCCCCGGGGCTCAACACAACTATAAAGCTCTTCACATTACAAGAGGTGGAGATTGGAATTAAGAAGCTGAAAACAGGAAAGGCAAAAGACTTAGTTGAACTTCAAGCAGAGTATCTAAAATGGGGAATGAACACTCTTGCACCGCACATCATGGAAATATTCAACAACATCATTCAACAAGGATTCCCAAGAGATTGGACAACTAGCCTAGCAATACCCCTTTTTAAAAGTGGAGATACTAATAATCCTTCCAATTATAGAACCATTATGATCAATCCTTTGTTTGCAAAGCTTTTCGGCAGCATGGTAGAAAATAGAATCAATTGTGGGCAGAAGTAAAAGAAAAGAGGTAAAAAGGACAAGCGGGTTTTAGGCCGAAGCATTCTGCAGTGGATCACGGCATCACGTTCAGACACATTATTGAAAAGGTTTGGGGGGATAAAGAAGAAGTATTTTGTTGTTTTGTTGACTTCAAAAAGGCATTTGACACAATCCCTAGAGATAAGTTGTGGCGTAAAATGGAAGAACTTGAAATTCCTTTGCATTATAGAGTTGTTGTCGATAGATTTTATGAAGAGGTGAAAGTCAAAATTAGAACCTCAGCGGGTATTTCAGAAAGCTTTAAAAGTGACATTGGAGTCAAGCAAGGTTGCCCTCTATCCCCTACTCTTTTTGGTTTATATATTGATAAACTGGAAGGGTGGCTAAATTTGCAAGGTGGGGATGGTGTTCGGTTGGGAGAGTTTGTGATAAAGCTTCTTTTATATGTTGATGATCTTGTATTGATTTCTAAATCGGCCCATGGATTGCAGATGCACCTATATGCCCTTGAGCATTTTTGTAGAGCAATGGGGATGCAAGTCAATATTAGCAAGACCAAGATAATGATTTTCTCTAATAAAAGGAAGCAGAATCAGCATATGTTCTTCTTTGAAGGCAACATTCTTGAAGAAGTAAATGAGTACAAATACCTCGGGATTGATTTCAAAAACAAACTTAATTGGGAGCACTGCTGAAAGAAGAGAATCTTAGGAGGATGGAAAGCATTATATGCTCTTCAAAACAAATGTGGAGAGGCAGAGTTATGGGATTGGAAAACGATTAAAGTGCTATTTGGACTCCTAGTTTGTCCAGTGATGCTATATGGGTGTGAATTGTGGGCTAACAGCACCCCTGTCTCAAAATGGAAGAAAAATGAGAAAATCCAAAAACGCTTGATCATGAGCAAGTTCAAAATAAAAAGTTTGGTACCTTATGAGATAATGTTGAGTGAAACAGGAGCAACTCCCATCGAAGCAATTGCTATGGTGTGGCTCATAAGATATCTAAAAAGAATTGAGCAAATGGGAGTAGGTAGATGGCCTAATGTTATCTTGAAGAAGGTGGGAGTGAAAGAAAGAAACCATGGATGAGACAAAACTACACATGGATGCAAAAATGGAATATCTACCTCAATGCTTGTCCCACAAATAGCAAGGAACTAAAGAATTTTTTTATGGAGAAGTTTCGTAAACATGTATGGGGAAAAGAGTTGGGTTGAAAGAAGAAGTACTACATTGAAGAATTCAACCCTACGTATGATCTCCAACAAAAAGAGTACATTGGATCTAACATTCCATGGAGGGCAAAGGTTCTTATTGCTCAATTAAGAACAAACATGCATCAACTTCGGAGTGAAACAGGATGGTGGAGAAGGCCTAAAGAAGCTTGGGAAGAACGAGTGTGCACATTTTGCAAGTCTGAGGCAGTGGAATCAAAAAAACATTTCATTTTGGAAACTAACGCTTTCAAAGACATCAGAGAAAGTTATGGGAGTATGTTAGCATCAGTTTCTTGGCATGGTCTTTTTAGCGATGGGATTGTTGGAAGGTTGGGCTAGCTCATCATCAATTTGAATAAGAAAAGGACTAAAATGCAAAAGGCGAAAAACAGGGAACTCATAGTCTCATAGACTATTTTTAGTCTTGTGGACATTAAAATTTCATT